>JAWZSL010000220.1:0-38072 GCA_034769285.1 Lutjanus argentimaculatus | reverse complement strand
CGCCACGTGGATCACATGCAATCAGTGATTTCAGAGTTTTGGGTTGACTTGTAGTTTGAGAAACTTTGACTCTGCAGTACTAATGAACTTGGCCTCTCAATCTTAAGTTCTGTGCAATCAAGTATTGCCAGACTTGTTGCAAAGTTGTTCTTATATTTTTCTGGCATTTGAGAGATTATGAAGTCTCTATGTGGCCATACAGGAAGTTCACCAAGTACACCAAACATGTAATCAACCCATGAGTTGAAAAGAGTGCCTGCACTTCGTTCAGGTATCTGAAATCTGTAAGCCAGATCCTTTAAGTCCAAATTTTGGCGCAACTTCATGAGAACTAGCAAAAGTTGGTGACGTAGTGGCATTTTATTTATTTCTTGATCAACCCTCTTATATGTTAATGGGACAAAAGTTTGTGGAGCTGTATCAGTACTTGGCACTGCAAACACAGAGCACAAGTTGTTAAACTGATCATAACTAAAGCCAGTGCAATACTGGAAATAGTTTGCAATATTGCTGCGGTGCAGAAGCTCTGGTGTCAGTCTTGTTAGAGTCTGATTTTTTTTTAATTCTTCAATTTCAGCATCCTTCTGAGCCAGCATAGTCCTTAATGTCAGCAGCTCTTGCTCCACTTCTCTTGTGGGCAGCTCCAGTGGCAGATGCTGGTCCAGATGATCTGGCACCTCCTCTGGCTGCTGTTGCACGGGTGGCTGCTCATCCTCTAGCGGCACTGCAAATATAAATTTATGGTTTAAAATGAATGAAGGAAAACATAAAGATGTTCTGGTACAAGCCAAATGTCACAAACCAACCATATCAGTAAAATTATTCAAACTAAAGTGTACACTTGATAGAGCACATAATATTTGAAACAAGTAAAACAATGAAAACTGTGTAGCCATGGAACATGATTTTAAAATTTGGAAGAGAAAAGGGGAGTGTTAGATAGCTTTAAGTTTGTAATTAATTTGGAAGAAAGGAAAAATCAATGATTTAAGCTACTATGAATTGACTAAATAGCATACCTTAAGACTGCAGCACACCAGTGCCAGTAACCACAATAGAGCACTCCCTCTCATATGTTATTATTAGTTATATTGTAATTTCTTCTGTTTCTGTATTTGTCATAACTTCAATTTCCTTTTCCTGTAGCTTCCACTGTTAAACAAGCCGGCATCATCCCTGCCCGTATCCTGTTCCTGTGCCGACAACATCCCCAGGCCCCTCTCCCCAGACATCTCTCTACCAACACCTACTGAACAAGTCAGTCAGAGTTTCAATCTTGAAGAAGCAAGGAAAATTCAAGTGGCGACAAAGGCACAGGCTGCCAGTGAGAAATGGCACAAAGATCGTGAGGGAAGGCTGACAGCCTCTAACTTCGGAAAAAATATTGAAAAGAAAAAAAGTTACAGAGGAATTCGTCCAGTCGATGTACTACCCCAAACCCTTCACCTCAAAGGCAACAAGCTATGGCACTGCCAATGAGCCAAAGGCAAAGCAGCTCTACCAAGAAAAATATCCATCTAGACATATACACGATGCTGGCCTAATGCTACAGCCAGAGCTGCCGTTTCTTGGTGCAACCCCGGATGCTATTATATGTGATAATGGGGAAACTGGACTGCTCGAAATTAAGTGCCCCTTTGGATCAAGAGACATGACCATAGAAGAAGCTGCCCCAACTATCAAAGACTTCTATGTCATCAACAATGGACAAGACATCAAAGTATCAAAAAGCCACAACTGCTACTATCAAATCCAAGGGCAGCTGCTTTTAAGTGGACTTGACTTCTGTGATTTTGTCCTTTACACAAGATCAGATCTGTACATTGAGAGAGTTCACAAAGATGTCCTGTTCATCAATTCAATGATTGCAAAGCTTCATGAATTTCATGTAAATAACTTTTGTCCCAAGAAATAGATCTCACCTCCTCTCCTGATTTTTCAGTCCTTCTTGGTCCTTCTGGGAGCTGATTCACACCTGTAAATGAAAGAAAAATAACGTCATTAGGGCTGCAAGAAACAATTATTTTCATTATCAATGCGTTTTGATTATTTTATGGATTAATCGATATTAAGTGGATTCATAAAATGTCATTAAATGTTTCTACGTGTTTCTCAAAACCCAATGTTGCCTGCTATTAAAGCTGCTGGGATTTTTTTTAACAGTGTGCAGATCCTTTTTCTGATTTTTGCCTTCAGCTTGATATTATGTCATCAATGATCAAGTGTGACTTGAACCTGTGTGTGTTCATGTATGTGTGCACCCAACACGCGTTTGAGGTACCTCTTTTTTGGAGATGGACGACACCTCTGTCCTACAGTAGATCCAGTCCTTGTAGCTTGGTGAGGATGGGGAAACTCAGTGCTGGGCCCTCCATTGACAAAATGCTTAAACAAAAAATACAGCATTTTATTAGGAGTTATTACTCACACTAAATCAGCACAAATCAATGACCTTTTGTCTATTGACACTGTATGTAAATACTCTGAATATTTAGTTATGTTGAAGAGGAGTGGAAAAGGTTACGTTTTGCTAAAAAAAAATATCACAAAGTTCCCCATTTGATTTTGTATAAGAGTTGTCTAAAATGTTGTGCTTCAATATGCAATTAATTGGTTCATGATCAAATGAAATATGTACAAGTCTAAGCTGCATATGTTTCCAGGACAAGCCTTTTTACCATCTTTACCAAGAGTGCCTCTCCGTTAGTTTGGTGCTACAGTTTTTTACATTGAATCATTCAGCACAACATTGCCAACATTTGTTATCTCAGTTATTCACAGGTAAGTTAATGAAGCTAAGCTCCAAAAGTTAACATTAGTATAACTAGAGCCCTTTGGACAACAGCTAACAATCATGTACGATTACCAAAGTACAAAAACTAGCACACAACAGGCCAATGAACTCCCAGTAAACAAAGTGACATGATGTACAACACAGCGAAGAGCTAACGTTAGGCTAACGTTAGGCTAACGTTAGAGATGTTAGAGATAACTTTATATTTCTTTCCAGCAGAGTGACAATATGTTGCCTCAAATACTATGTTGACTTACCTTAGAACAGATGTAGACATCCTTATTAATTTTATCCACGTTTAGTTGGTGTTGTGGTCGACCGCATAACTTTATCCAAAGCAGACACTTATCTCGGTTGAGATGTGGCTTGGGAAAGGGTAAAAAATACACCCCGTCGCCCAGGCCTCTGGGGATACCTAGTGTCAGAGTTGCATGTACCCCATGCACACCGTTTGACCATTTTAAACTTAAAATGTCAGAAAAAACACATAAAAACGAACGAAAACTGACTAACTGCAATACATTTCAATGGACGTGCAAGCAGAGAATGTCCGAGTGTATTGGGTTGGCTATGCGCACTGTGACTGGCTCATAGTGTTTGAGGGCGGGGCTTAGCCATAGGTAGCAGCAGATTCACCAGGTCATCCTTTGGTCAATAGAGCAATAAAACAGCTAAGACTACAGACTAGCTACATGAAATTATAAGTATAAAGTATAAAAGTATACAAACATGCAAAAATTCCATCACACAACTTAAGTCAAGTCAAGTCAAGTCAATTCAAATTTTATTTATATAGCGCCAATTCACAACAAAGTTGTCTCAAGACACTTTACATATAGAGTAGGTCTAGACCACACTCAATAATTAACTAGAACTGCAAGCAGTTATGAAAGGGGGCCAAGCCTCCCGCGCGACTCGGCCCCCGGGCGCCGCGGAGCCCACGCAACGCAAACGGCTCTGTTTCGTCACCGGAAGGCACGTCGCCGAGGTTTGCCGTTAAATGTGAGGTCAAACAAGGCTGCCCTGTCTCTCCCCTTTCCCCTTACTGTAATGGGAAGAGCACTGCAAGTGTCAAAGGCAGAATATGTTTTGTTGTGACAAGTCACGCCCACTTTGATCAAACATGACTAAACTTTACGGCCGGGCTCGGGAGGGAGTCCAGATCACGCTCCCGAATTTTGTGCAGATCCAAGCTACTTTTGTGTCGCTTGATATTACCGTGTTTTATAGCGCCCCCTGTTGCCCAATTTGCACCAAATTTGGTACAGAGCCTCTGGGTGATGTCTGAAAGAAGTGACTCAAGTTTCATGTTGATACCTTTTATTTTGACAAAAATATGCAACAGTATGTGTTTTTTAGCTAGCAGAAAAAATTGTTTATATATAAGTACCGCATTTTTTGGAGTAGCAAAATTCTTTTGATAACTTTTGATCAGGGCCATCTGGAGACTGTATGTGCAAAGTTTCGTGCAGCTGGAGCGTAAATCCTAGGAGGAGTTCGAAAAAGTAGGTTTTTGACGTGTAGCGAATTAGAAAGAGAAATGTGTTGTGGAAGTGGGCGTGACCTATGTCAAAAGATGCAGCTTTATGTAGGGAACACGTGGATATAAAGTTTATGAAAATGTGATCAAAAATGTGGAAGTTACAGGCCAAAACGCGTTTGCGTCCGTTACAGCGCCACCTAGTGGAGTAAAACGCATAATTTTTGGTATGGTTGGGCTGTGTACCATTCTATATGTACCCTGTAAATTTCACAGCCCTCAGCATAATACTTGAGCTGAAATAAATGTTTGTTGTTTATCTCGTAATAAGCCACGCCCACTTTGACCAGTCGTGATGACCTTCAAGATATGGCCTCAGGAGTGAGCCAGCATCATGCCCACCAAATTTGGTAAAAATCGGTGTTGCCGTTTAAGAGATATAAATGTCCCGTATTTGCAGCGCCCCCTAGTGGACAAAATCAGCCAAATTTTGCTCCTTACCCCACAGTGACATGCCAATCAAAGGATCTCAGATTTGGTATCATTAGCATTTATTTTGACCGAGATATGCAACTCTTCGTGTTTTTATAGCTAACTAGAAAAATTTATTCGTTAATAATTTGCACATTTTTTGACCGAGCAAAAATTGTTTTGATAACTTTAGATCACGTCCATCTGAAGACTGTACCTGCCAAATTTCACACTGATCGGACAAAACCCCAAGGAGGAGTTCGAAAAAGTAGCTTTTCCAGTTTTCGCGATTTTGCGAAAAAAAAATTCTAGGCGGAAATGGGCGTGGCCTGGCCCAGGTGATGCATCCCTATTCAGGGAATCAGAGGATATGAGGTTTTTGCATGTGTGACATACGGTGTGGGAATTATAGGCCAAAAGGTGTTTTCCTTGGTTATAGCGCCACCTAGTGGCGGAAATATGTGAATTTTTGCGTCTGAGGTACGTGCAGGGGTCTGGACCATCCCTCCAAATTGCACCGCCCTCCCTTGTACGGTTTTTAGGCTGCAGCCGGACTTTTATCAACGGAATAATAATAAAAAAAAAAAAAAAAAGAATAAAAATCGGAACAATTACAATAGGGTTCCCAGCACCGCTGGTGCTGGGAAACGCGTCTGCTTTGCAGTCGCGTTCCCCAGCCCCCGCGGGCTTGGCCCCCTAATTATACTTACATCCAACAATTGAAACAATTCCCCCACGAGCAAGCACTTTGGCGACAGCAGTGAGGAAAAAACTTCCTTTTAACAGGCAGAAACCTCGGACAGATCCATGACTCATGGTAGGCGGTTAATCTGGACGGCACCAGTCGGGTTGAGAGGAAAAGAGGAGAAGGGGAAGAAAGAGGGGAGGTGGGAGGGGTGGAAGAGAGAGAGGGAAAAGAGAGGGGCAGAGAGAACAGTAGTAACAGAACATCAACAGTAAAAACTATGTGTAGGGAATAGCAGTACATATAAATACGTAAGCTGTATGTAAGTAATAATACTAATACTAGTTGTTACAATAATAATGATAATAATAATAATAATAACTAGAACTGCAAGCAGTTATGAACGGGGGCCAAGCCTCCCGCGCGACTCGGCCCCTGTGTGTCGCGGAGCCCACGCAACGCGAACGGCTCCGTTTCGTCACCGGGAGGCACACTGCCAAGATCTGCTATCGAACACTGGGTCGAGCAAGGCTGCCCTCTCTGTCCGTTGGTCTTATTGCAATGGGAAAGAGCAGTGTGAAAGGCTGAATATGTTTGCTGTAAGAAGTCACGCCCACTTTGACGAAACATCACTAAACTTTACTGGCGGCCTTGGGAGCGAGTCGACATGGCGCTCACCAAATTTCGTGCGAATCTGAGCAACTTTTGTATCGCTTGATTTTTCTCTGTTTATAGCGCCCCCTTTTGACCAATTTTGCACCAAATTTGGTACAGAGCCTCTGGTTGACCTCTGAAACAAGTGATTTGAGTTTAATGTCGATAGCTTGTACTTGGACAAAAATATGCAACATTATGTGTTTTTTAGCTAGCAGAAAAAAATGTTTATTTCTAAGTACCCGCATTTTTTGGAGTAGGAAAATTCTTTTGAAAAACTTTTGCTCAGGCACATCTGGAGATTTTGTGTGCAAAGTTTCGTGTGGATGGAACGTAAACTCGAGGAGGAGTTTGAAAAAGTAGGTTTTTGACGTATAGCGACTTACAAAGAGAAATATGCTGTGGGAGTGGGCGGGGCCTATGTCAAAAGATGCGGCTCTATTCAGGGAACACGTGGATATAAAGTTTCTGAAGAGGTGATTAAAAATGTGGAAGTTACAGGCCAAAATGCGTTTGCGTCCGTTACAGCGCCACCTAGTGGAGTAGATGCACAATTTTTGGTATGGGTGGTCTGTGTCCTATTCTATGTGTACCCTGTAAATTTCACAGCCCTCAGCATAATACTTGAGCTGAAATAAATGTTTGTTGGTTATCTCGTAATAAGCCACGCCCACTTTGACCAGTCGGGCTTACCTTGAAGACATGGCCTCAGGAGTGACCCAGCATCATGCCCACCGAATTTGGTAACAATCGGTGTTGCCGTTTAAGAGATATAACGTTCTCACACTTGTAGCGCCCCCTAGTGGCCAAAGTGAGCCAAATTTGGCTTCTACCCCCACAGTGACATGCCAACCAAGGATCTCTGACTTGGTGTCATTAGCATGTATTTTGACCGAGATATGCAACTGTTTTCATTTTTGTAGCTAGCTAGAAGAATTTATTTGTTAATAATTAGCGCATATTTTGACCCAACAAATTCTTTTGAAAACTTTATATCAGGTCCAGTTGAGGACCATACATGCCAAATTTCACTCTGATCGGACCAAACCCCAAGGAGAAGTTCTAAGAAGTAGGTTTTGCAGTTTTCCTGATTTTGCGAAAAAAAATTAGAGGCGGAAATGGGCGTGGCCTAGCCAAGGTGATTCAGGCCTATTCAGGGAATCCGTGGATATGTGGCTTTTGAATGTGCGACATACGGTTTGGGAGTTATAGGCCAAAAGGTGTTTCCCTTTGTTATAGCGCCACCTGCTGGCAGACATAAGTGAATTTTTGCACCTGAGATACGTGCAGGGGTCTGGACCAACCCTCCAAATTGCACCGCCCTCCCATGCACGATTTAGCCTGCAGCACCACTTTTACTCGTGGAAGAATAAAAATAATAATAACTAGAACTGCAAGCAGTTATGAACGGGGGCCAAGCCTCCCGCGCGACTCGGCCCCCGCGCGTCGCGGACCCCATGCAACGCAAATGGCTCCGTTTCGTCACCGGGAGGCACACCGTCAAGATCTGCTATCGAAAGCTGGGTCAAACAAGGCTGCCCTCTCTCCCCATTGCTCTTATTGCAATGGGAAGAGCAGTGTGAAAGGCTGAATATGTTTTGTTGTAAGAAGTCACGCCCACTTTGACCAAACATCACTTAACTTTACAGACGGCCTCGGGAGCGACTCCACATGGCGCGCGCCGAATTTCGTTCAAATCGGAGCAACTTTTGTGTGGCTTGATTTTTCTCAGTTTACAGCGCCCCCTGTTGGCCAATGTGCACTAAATTTGGTACAGAGCCTCTGGATGACCTCTGAAACAAGTGATTTGAGTTTGATGTTGATAGCTTTTACTTTGACAAAAATATGCAACAGTATGTGTTTTTTAGCTAGCGGAGGAAATTGTTTATTTATAAGTACCGTATTTTTTGGAGTAGCAAAATTCTTTTGATAACTTTTGATCAGACACGTCTGGAGATTGTGTGTGCAAAGTTTCGTGCAGATGGAGCGTACACCCTAGGAGGAGTTCGAAAAAGTAGGCTTTTAACGTGTAGCGACTTACAAAGAGAAATATGCTGTGGGAGTGGGCGTGGCCTAGGTCAGAAGATGCGGGTCTACTCAGGGAACACGTTGATATAAAGTTTTTGAAGATGTGATTTAAAATCTGGAAGTTACAGGCCAAAATTCGTTTGGGTCCGTTACAGCGCCACCTAGTGGAGTAGATGGACAATTTTTGGTATGGCTATTCTGTGTGCTGTTCTATATATACCCTGTAAATTTCACAGCCCTCAGCATAATACTTCAGCTGAAATAAATGTTTGTTGTTTGTCTTGTAATAAGCCACGCCCACTTTAACCAGTCGTGATTACCTTCAAGATATGGCCTCAGGAGTGACACAGCATCATACCCACCAAATTTCGTAAAAATCGGTGTTTCCGTTTAAGAGATGTAAATGTTCCATATTTGCAGCGCCCTCTAGTGGCCAACATCAGCCAAATTTAGCTCACACACCCACAGCCACAGGCCAACCTAGGATCTCAGATTTGGTGTCGTTAGGATTTATTTTGACCGAGATATCCAACTGTTCACGTTTTTATAGCTAGCTATAAAAATTTATTCATTAATAATTAGCGTATATTTTGACGGAACAAAATTCTTTTGATAACTTTAGATCAGGACCATCGGAAAACTGTACGTGCCAAATTTCACACTGATCAGACAAAACCCCAAGGAGGAGTTTGAAAAAGTAGGTTTTCCAGTTTTCGCGATTTTGCGGGGGGGAAATTCTAGGCGGAAATGGGCGTGGCCTAGCCCAGGAGTTTCAGGGCAAATCAGGGAATCTGGGGATATGAGGTTTTTGAATGTGCGACATACGGTGTGGGAGTTATAGGCCGAAAGGTGTTTTTCCTTGGTTATAGCGCCACCTGCTGGTGGACATATGTCAATTTTTGCGCCTGAGGTACGTGCAGGGGTCTGAACCAACCCTCCAAATTGCACAGCCCTCCCATGCACGGTTTAGCCTGCAGCACCACTTTTAGCGGTGGAAAAAATAAAAATAATGAAGAAGAACTATAATAAAAATCTGAACAAAAACAATAGGGTTCCCAGCACCGCTGGTCCTGGGAAACGCGTATGCTTGTGCATACGCGTCCCCCAGGCCCCGCGGGCTTGGCCCCCTAATAATAACTAGAACTGCAAGCAGTTATGAAAGGGGGCCAAGCCTCCCCGCGCGACTCGGCCCCCGCGCGTAGCGGAGCCGACGTAACGCCAATGGCTCTGTTTCGGGATGATGAGGTACATCGCCAAGATTTGCTGTCAACGTGCGGTCAAACAAGGCTGCCCTCTCTCTGCATTCCTCTTATTGTAAAGGAAAGAGCACTGGAAGCTCTGTATAATTGCTGAACATGTTTGTTGTAACAAGTCATGCCCACTTTGACCAAACAGTACTAAACTTTACGGCTGGCCTCGGGAGTGACTCCGCATCATGCTCACCAAATTTCGTGCGAATCGGATGAATTTTTATGTCACTTGATATTTCTCTGTTTATAGCGCCCCCTTTTTCCCAATTTTCACCAAATTTGGCACAGTGCCTCTGGTTGACCTCGGAAACAAGTGACTTGAATTTCATGTCTATAGTTTTTATTTTGACAAAAATATGCAACAGTATGTGATTTTTAGCTAGCAGAAATAATTGCTTATTTATAAGTACCGCGTTTTTTGGATTAGCAAAATTCTTTTGATAACTTTTGATCAGCAAGTCTGGAGATTGTCTGGGCTAAGTTTCGTGCAGATGGAGCGTAAACCCAAGGAGGAGTTCGAAAAAGTAGGTTTTTGACGTGTAGCGACTTATAAAGAGAAATGTGCTGTGGGAGTGGGCGTGGCTTATGTCAGAAGATGCGGATCTATGCAGGGAACACGTGGATATAAAGTTTATGAAGATGTGACTTAAAATGTGGACGTTACACGCCAAAACGCGTTTGCATCTGTTATAGCGCCACCTAGTGGAGTTAGATATGCAATTTTCGGTATGGGCAGTCTGTGTCCTATTCTACATATATCCTGTCAATTTCAGACCTCTCAGCATAATACTTGTGCTGAAATAAACGTTTGTTTTGTATGGCGTCATAAGACACGCCCACTTTGACCAGTCGCGATTAACTTCAAGATGTGGCCTCAGGAGTCATCCAGCATGGTAGCCAGCCAATTTCGTTAAAATCGGTGTTGTCGTTTAAGAGATATAAATGTACCGTATCTGCAGCGCCCCCTAGTGGCTAACATCAGCCAAATTTGGATCTTAGCCTTACAGTGGCATGCCAACCAAGGATCTGAGGTTTGATGTCGTTAGCATTTATTTTGACCGAGATGTGCAACAGTTTCGCGTTTTTATAGCTAGCTAGAAAAATTCATTCGTTAATAATTTGTGCATCTTTTTACCGAGCGAAATTCTTTTGATAACTTTAGATCAGTTACAACTGTAGACTCTACACGCCAAGTTTGACGCTGATCGGACAAAACCCGAAGGAGGAGTTCGAAAAAGTAGGTTTTCCAGTTTTCGCGATGTAGCGAAAAAAAATTATAGGCGGAAATGGGCGTGGCCTGGCCCAGGTGATGCATCCCTATTCAGGGAATCTGGGGATATGAGGTTTTTGCATGTGTGACATACGGTGTGGGAATTATAGGCCAAAAGGTGTTTTCCTTGGTTATAGCGCCACCTAGTGGCGGACATATGTGAATTTTTGCGTCTGAGGTACGTGCAGGGGTCTGGACCATCCCTCCAAATTGCACCACCCTCCCTTGCACGGTTTAGGCTGCAGCCGGACTTTTATCAACGGAAGAATAATAATAAAAAAAAAAAAAAAAAGAATAAAAATCCGAACAAAAACAATAGGGTTCCCAGCACCGCTGGTGCTGGGAAACGCGTCTGCTTTGCAGTCGCGTTCCCCAGCCCCCGCGGGCTTGGCCCCCTAATAACTAGAACTGCAAGCAGTTATGAAAGGGGGCCAAGCCTCCCGCGCGACTCGGCCCCCGGGCGTCGCGTTGCCGACGCAACATGAATGGCTCTATTTCGGTACAGGAAGGTACGTCGCCAAGATTTGCTATCGCACATCAGGTCAAACAAAGCTGCTCTCTCTCCCCATTCCTCTTATTGTAATGGGAAGAGCACTGGAAGCTCTGTATTATTGCTGAATATGTTTGTCGTAACAAGTCACGCCCACTTTGACCAAACAGTACTAAACTTTACGGCTGGCCTCGGGAGTGAGTGCACATCACGCTCACAAAAATGCGTGCGAATCTGAGCAACTTTTGTGTCACTTGATTTTTCTCTGTTTATAGCGCCCCCTTTTGACAACTTTGCACCAAATTTGGTACAGAGCCTCTTGCTGACCTCTGAAACAAGTGATTTGAGTTTCATGTCCATAGCTTTTACTTTGACAAAAATATGCAACAATATGTGTTATTTAGCTAGCAGAAAAATTGATTAATTTGTAAGTACCTCCACCCGCATTTTTTGGAGTAGCAAAAGTCTATTTGTTAACTTTTGATCAGGACGACCGATCCGGAACTGTATGTGCCAAAGTTTCTGGCAGATGGAGCGTAAACCCTAGCGGATTTGAAAAAGTAGGTTTTTAATGTGTAGCGAATTAGAAAGATAAATAAGTTGTGTAAGTGGGCTGGCCTATGTGAGAATATGCGGCTGTATGTAGGGAACACTTGGATAAAAAGTTTATGAAATCTTGTTGATCAAAATATGGAAGTTTTCAGGCCAAAGCGTGATTGTGTCCATTACAGCGCCACCTATTGGAGTAACGCTTAGTTTTTAGTGTGGGTGGTACTGTGTCCTATCTATATATACCACTGTAAATTTTCACAGCCCTCCGCATAGTACTTGAGCTAAAATAAATGTTTGTTGGTTATGTCTTATATGCCACCGCCCACTTTGACCAGTCGTGATTACATCCTGATATGGCCTCAGGAGTGACCCCAGCCATGATCCCTCCCAAATTTGGTAAATAACATTGTTGCCGTTTAAGAGATATAACGTTGGCAAAGTTTGCAGCGCCCCCTAGTGGCAAATTTTAAACCAAATGTGGCCTCCCACCCCCGACAGTCACATAGTCAACTCAAGATGCACGATTAGGGCGTCCGTTAAGTATTTATTTTGACCACCGAATATGCAACTGTCGCATTTTTAATAGCTCTAGCTAACAAAATTTTTATTCCGTTAATAATTTGCGCAATATTTTGAACCAAACAAAAACTCTTTTGATAACTTTAGAGGATCAAAGTCCAGCTGATGAGTGGACATAACCAAATTTCATTCACACTGATTGACAAAACCCCAAGGAGGGGTTCGAAAAAGTAGGTTTGGAGTTTTAGGGAAGAAATTAAGGAGCGATTTCCTAAAAAAAATTCTAGTCGGAAATGGCGTGGCCTAGCCCAGGTTATTTCAGAGGCAATTCAGGGAATCTGTGGATATGAGCTTTTGAATTGGCGGCAAGAGTGTGGGAGTTATGGGCCAAAACGTTTATCCCTTGGTGATAGGCGCCACCTTGCTGGCAGACTTATGTCAAATTTTTGCGCCTGAGGTACGTGCAAGGGGTCTGGACCAAACCTCCAAATTGCACTGCCCTCCCCTGTCGGTTTAGCCTGCAGTAGCACTTTTATCACGTGAAGAATAAAAGTAAATAAAATAAAAATCCGGAGAACAATTACTATAGGGTTCCCACACCGCTGTGCTGGGAAACGCTATGCCTTGCATACGCGTTCCCCAGCCCTCCGCGGGCTGGCCCCCTAATAATAATAATAATAAAAATCGAACAAAAACAATAGGGTTCCCAGCAAAGCAACCGCAGGTCCTGGGAAACGCTTATGCCTTGTTGCATACGCTGTCCCCCCAGCCCCCCGGGCTTGGCCCCCTAATAAAAATAATAATTAAAACAATTAAAGCTGCAAGCTGTTGAACGGCCCTCTCGCAACCCCCCGCGACACTCCGAGCCGTCTGCGGAGCCCCGACCATGTCACCAGAAGCCCACGGTAATGAGTGCTGAATTTACACCCCCTTTTGACACAGTAGGGAACAATTGTGTGTTACTACTTCCTGTCCCCACTAGGGTTGCACCAATGACTGTGACTCTTGAGTTTCAATAGATGTGTTAGGCTGGGATTATTATCATACATGGAAGTTCCATGGCGAATGCGAACGTTAAACAACAGAAGATCAATGCCATTAATGTGTTTTGTACGAAACGTCAACCTACGTTGCACTGGGTCAGGGCGAAGCCCATCGACAAACGTTTACGACTTGCACAACATAGCATTAACAAGGTCTGAAGGTTTTTCCCCACACCAATTTGAGTGAGATAACGGTCAAAATGTGCGCAGCAGCACCTCAAAGTCTAAAAACAATAACATTCATGCCACCAAGCAAGCATGGGGCGCTATGACAATCGCAGAATTTTCTCATCATATGTGTTCAGGGGTGGGACTATTATGAAACATATTAAGGTTGGTGCAGATCTGACCAACGTATGCCCAAAGTTATAAACCTTTTCCTGTTTTCATGGCGGAATCATCAAAATTTAGCTGCCACTCATGGCAACACCCTTTAACTGAAACGCAAATCTTTTAATAAATTTTAATCACAAACTAGTCCTAGAAGTTCACACCAATTTTGAAGCCGATCTGATGAATCCCGTAGAAGGTGTTTTCGTTAAAATTTGACGCTGAAAAACGCCAAAAATGACCCACGAAATTCCAAAAATAGCCGACTTCCCTGTTGGGATTAGGCTATGGGTTGTCAAGGATACATTGTTGTGCTTACCGGCATGATCTATGTGTGAACCCAATTCGTGCACGGAAGTCCGTGAAACTTGGCGGTAAATGTCGGTGTTTAGAGGGGTGGCCAGTCATTCGGCCAGCCCATTGATGAAACTCATAGCACATGTTCGGCCCACCACGGACCCTTACCAAGCATGTGAAATTTCAGACAGATACGATCAAGTACAATGAGCCAGGTCAATGTCCTGTGTTCTGTGAAATGTTGACCTTACGCCATGCCGTCATGGCAACGCCATTGAACGATACGACACAATCTTCCATGATATAGCATCGTCCAAGGTCTTAAAGCCTTTTCAGAACCAGATTTAGCTGGATATGGTCATGTGCTGGAGCAGCACTTCCACAGTTAAAAACATGTCATTTTCCTGTCGCCAACATGGGCGCTACTGATAAAACACGGATTTTGTCATGTAGCTGTTTTCACAGGCGGGAAACTATTACGAAACCATGCGAAGTTTGTGAAGAATTGGACAATGTAGTGCCCAAAGTTATAGCGATTGCGTGTTTCACATGGCGAAACGTCAAACTTAATTCAGACGCCAAAAAAAGCCAATACGCCCTTCAACGATAGCGCAATCTTTTAATACTTTTGATCACAAAGCAGTGTAGATGGTAGCCAGTGATTTTGAAATCTTAAGATTAAATCCTGTAGGAGGAGTTTGTTAAAATACAACACGTGGAAACGCCAAAAATGACACCGGAATTCAAAAATGGCATACTTCCTGTGGGTTTAGCCTATAGGGTCCCCCAGACTTTTTTGTGCGTCTGGCATGATCTACGTGTGTACCGATTGTCCGTGCAAATCGGTTGAAAACTCGGGTAAAGGCGGGTTTTTAAAAGGGCGAAGGCCAAGTCATTTTTTGCCACACCCACCAACCCAAAACCACATGACACGTAAATTTTCCTCCAAGACAAAACGTGTGAGCCCAAATTGTGAGTTTTTTGAGTATAGTTTAAGCCCCCCAAACATGCAATCATTTTTTGGGCAGTCCCTGAGCGAAAACAATAGGGCCTTGCACCTATAGTCTCGGGCCCTAATAAAAATAGTAACAACAACAATACTCGTACTCGAGTACGGAAATGAATCCTCTGAGGTGTGGTCTTTGTTCCTGAATCTTGTTATAAAACTTCATATATTAACCTTTATAGAAATTGTAAGAATGTCAATGGTAGTCCTGAAGAAAAATTTTTAAACTTCCAGTTCAAACCCTAATCCATAGATGGCTGTTGACCAACCTTTATGACTGTTGTGAAGTGAAGCTATCGAATGATGACCAAAGTGTGGTCTTTATCAAACCGAACATTTTACTCTCATATGCTGCAGTTTTACAAAGAAGAAAGTTTGATAGAAATTACACAAAACATGCCTTGTGCAAATTCGTGTGTTCATAACATCACAAAGCTAGCGACAAGTGTTCAACACGTCACATCCTGCATTTCAAAATAATAGCATCTTCCTGTTGACAAGAACTCAAAATTACCAATCAAAATTACCATCAATGATTAAGCAGATCTACACATATTTACTGTAAATAATCGTGTATAATACATTCCTTTTAAACGGTTTTTAAAACTAAATAACATAAATCAAGTTCATTTAATTAACATGAACTTCACTTCAATAAACAATTGATAATAATTTCACATCATTCCCCGCCCGATGAACAACTATTCACACAATTCAGTCCAGTAATCAATAACTAATCAATATCCAAAGGATATATTAACCGAAAAGGTCTATTTCTCGATAGCATCAGCATCTTCCGACCCCCCATCTCTCCCCCAAAAAGCATGTGTTGTCAGAACTGTCTCAGCTGTCCTGCACAGACAGAAGCTCAAAGTAGTCAGAAGAAGTGTCTGTGTGTTCAGCTCCTTGTGTTGCTGTTTATACCTTTTAGGTTTCCTGCTTTATTTTATTGTTTTCTCTTTCAATTCATATTCACTTGAGCTGACAGGAGTCCTGTGAAGTTACCACCGCTAATAAAAAAAAAAACAACTGTTCTGGGTTTACTGTTTCATAAAAAAAAGCTTTTAACTTAGCAAAACAATGGGCGACTTAATGTCGAAGAATTTATAGACCAAAACATCCAACATCAGCCACAAGCATGACAAAACCAAGCATATATGAGCTAAACAGACACGTTTGTTCACAAAATGATGGTTTATGTCATTTTGTGATGCCTTAAGAGCCATTTAGTTGACACCATAATTAGAAGGGGTCTAGTAAGATTTCAAACACTCCAGCTGCACTAGCTGTGAAGAGGTAAGGATTATTGGTTTCATCACTGCATAAGAACCTACTGTAAGAAGTACTGGACTAAATCAATTTGTATTCAACCTTGTAGAGAAAGGCTATTTAGCAATAGGTATGGGCCAAAAAATACATGCATAACGTGAAATGCCCATCTGATGGAAATGTAAATTGTGGAACAGTTGTCAATGCCCATCCCTAATCATGGGCTCTCAAGTTCTTACCTGGTAGTTTGCGCATGCCCCATATGCCAACACAGGAAGTCCTTACTGCATAGCCGCAAGCGCAATTCCACCCAGTTGCTGCATGATCTTCTCTGTGCCCCCTTCTTGCCACATTCCACATCTTGACCTTGTCATGAAGCAAAAACACCAAAAAATAAAATTTCATCTTATGTATTCAGTGATTTCATGCAGTCTTTAAGTGGACCGGTACGCACCAGTTACGGAGTACCAGCACTTCCTCCAATTTAAAGGGTAAGTAGGAGTAGTAAAGAAGAGAGTTAGAAAAAAAGCAAAAGGAGCAGAGAAAGATAAGAGAAAGGTATAAAAAGAATTTAAGTTAGAATAAAAAGATTGTAAGAAAAAGAGTTAGTAGAAGAAGAAAAAAAGAAGTAATTAAGAGAGTAGGAGTAAGTGAGAAGTAGTAAGAAAAGAAGAAGGAGAGAGAAAGAGTTTAGAAAGAAGAGAAAAGGAAAAAAGAGAAAAGAAGAAGAGTTAGGAGGGGTTAAGGAGAACGAAAAGAGTAGCTAAAGATAAAGATAGTAGAAGGAGAGGAGATAGAAGTAGAGAAGCGAAAGGAAAAAGATAGAAGAAAATGTTAAGGACGAATTTAGGGAGTTAGAGAAATATAAAGGAAAAAGTTAGTTAAGAAAGAATAAGGTGAAAAGAGAAAGTAGTTTTAGAGAGGCTCTGCTAGGCGTACCGGACTTCACATGAGCCCATAGTAACCCTCTCTTGGTTCTATTTCTCTCTTTGCCTTTATGATACTCATACTCCTATGCTATACTACATTACACAGTGTGCACAGGTACGCAACCACATGCCGGCCCGTCGCGAGCTTCACGGTTGTAAGGAGGTCTCGCGAGTACGAGTGTGCCAGAAAAAGGTACCGGAAGAAGAGATCGTGTGAGTGTGTGTGTGTGTGTGTGTTTGTGCATGTGTGTGTCCACAGGTATGTTCATACCCAGTTGCTTGCTTTAATGGACAACCTTCTGTCCAGGATTTGGTTGCATTTGTGTAAGTATACTGGAGAACTTATTCACATCAAGAATATCATGTTTATGGTCCTCCTAAATTTGTGGATTTGCTCATTAAGTTACACTACAATCAACATATTTAGGTCTAAAATATAAACAGTCATATGTCTACAGTTTTGTTATGATATAAAACAAACACAGAGTATGTCCATTTTAGCCTAATCTGATTTACCTTGTCAACTGCATAGCTCACTTCTCCAGTTTTCTCCATGTACTGCTGTCCTCCATCTTCTATCTATATTTTCTCTCATGTGATCCACAGGAAATTGTAGGCCAAATCACTTGTGCATACGCCTGTATGCTACTTGAGGGCCGCCCCCCTGAAGACCTCCCTTGGGTCCAATACCAAGTGAACAAACAGAATTTATCTGGAAAGTTGGAAACTCATTAAAAACAAATTTCTTTTAAAAATCAGTACAATTCCTAGTATTTAAATATAAACTTATGACTAATGATCTGCTGTTACCACCACCGCCTAATTTACCTGGCAACAGTCGAATAAGGGCGATACCCCCGGCACTTATTTTTTTTCCCCACTAATGCACTGATTTTATGCATTGCGACAGGAAATGATCACATATTGAGAGTGCTGTTCGTGATACAGTCAGTGTTCAACAGCATAGTGCCCTCAGGCTCATCAGCAAGTTAAAGAATCTGAACCTTGAAACAGGAGATGGGTGCCTTCCCCAACCGCAATTGGGTGTGTGTGTGTGGCCGTGTGGCGTGCATGTGTCTTTGTAGGGGTACAACTATATGGATTTAGTGGTCCTCATAGCATGATTTTTGAATTATGCTCTGCTTCATTTGATGTGAACACAGAAATAAAATGTGAGCTGACTTTGATGTAGGTAAGTTCAAAGCCCCCTCGCCAACAACAATTACAATGCACTCCATGAATGGACGCAGGTGGTAGGAAAACCAAAAACTCACTCACTCACTCACCTCCTCCACTCTTTGAACAAAAGAAATTTTTGATCATGTACTTTATTTCTGGAGCGAAAAAGGTAATAAGGTAATTAATGGTAAAAACTGAAGGTAATGGGAGTAATTACACAAAAACACAATGGACATCAGATAACGACTTCATTTTTGTAATAATGAGTGTATTGGCTTAACACACGGCACTTTAAGGGTTAAAATTCTGAAAACAGAACCCCCCCCATTTTTTTTTTTTTTGCCGTTATGATCAGGACGTTGAAGTTATGTTAAAATTTAACAAAAACAAAACACAAACAAAACAAAGCAAAACAAAAACAAACAAAAACGTATAGTATTATTTGTATAGTATTTTTATACCAATTGGTAACTTATAAGGACATTTTTGTCCTTTGGTATAAATATGGTAATCATTCATCACGCATTATAGATTATAAACTGAGGGAAGACACTCATAAAGAAACTTGTTGGAAGAATTAAGTTAAAGATTTAATTTGAAACCTGCTCCCTACCAGGTTATGAGATCCGCATGTTTAATTCTAGCTAGGTTATAAAGAGACCCAACCTTATGACACTGAAAAACCCCGGCCTTTAGACCAATAATACCTCTCACTAACCCATTAATCTTCACTTTGTAGTACATCCCCTCTGGTGTCCCACTTTGCTATTAGGGCTTGTGATGGGTGTTTGTTTACAAAATGGTAGTTTATGATTGCTTTTTTAATATTCCTTACAGTTTTTACCATCTAATAGCCTATTAACATATTCTGCTTTAGAAAAAATAGTAATAAAAAATATAAAAAATAGTATTTTTACAAACAAGAACGAGGCAGAGAGAGAGAGAAAGAGAGAGAGAGAGAGAGATGAAAGAGATAAATTCAAAAATTTTCAAATCAAGCTCACATTTTATTTCTTAGTTTCTCAAACGTGCATAAAGCAAAAGCACACACAGACAAAACACGCACAGTACACTTCCCAGACCCACACCCACTCCATAAGCGCAATAGCCTAATTGTACTGCACATATGATGGAAAATATACACTATAATATAGAATTGAAAGGCCTGTGTGTGCATTGTTTGTGGCTGTGTGAAGTGTGGGGAGTTACGAAATCTGCAGCCACCTGACGACCATAAAATGTATCTCTTTGCTGGCAGACCACACACACACACAAATTTCTCAGTACACTCATAGAACCACCCTTAGACTTCCACAGATTCCAAATTCACCTTTTTTTTTAGAATGGAGTAAATGAATTCCATATGGGCTGCACCTAATATTATTTATCAAACATACAGAAAATAAATAAATAAATAAACAATCTGAAGTTTTTTTTAAGTATAAGAAAATAATATCCATACAAAAAAAAACCCTAAAAGATACAAACGCGGCCAGTATAATTACGACTAAGATTGATTAAGCAAATAAATTTTAAAAGAAATTATTCAGCAATGTGATATGACATCAACAGATGAACAATCTGTACTTGCCTCCCAGGGGTTAAGCAAGTACAGAGTTTCTGGAGGAAAAGGTGTAAGGGTTCCCAAAGTTGCCAAGAACCTGTCCGACTTTCTTTTTTTTTTTTTCCTGAAATTATTTTTTCTGGCTTTTATTGCCTTTAATTTGACAGTGACTAACTTGCCGAATATATGACAGGAAAGGGTGGAGAGAGAGGGGATTGACCAAACCAAATGGGCCACAGGAGGTGGAGTTGAACCAGAGCTGCTGCAGAGAGTACTGATATCACTCAGTACATGGGGCACGCGCTCTACCAGCTGAGCTTCAGGCACGCCCCCCAGTCTGATTTGTTATTGAGATCATAGGTCAAGAATTCTCCAGAGAACCAACAGCTAATATCTGTGCCTAAAACCACAATGTCAGCCAAGGGGACCTATTGGGCAGACCATCGCAACAAGATGCACTTTTAGCCACATATAAAAGAAGCCCTTTAACAGAGATTTGACATACTTACAAAGAAATTGACCTAAGTATGGTGCAAAAAGTAGAATGAAAAAGGAGTCCCAATGAGAACCATTTGCCGTAACCTCCTGAATTACGAGAGTGGAACCTCCTTCCAAAATACTTGGATACTCTACATGACCAGACACAAAAATGTTACCTTTGTGTGTTTTACATTTAAACCAGTGGTTTGAGCTATTGGGGAACATTTTCTGGCGGCAGACAGGTAGTGTAAAGTGCATTTCAGAAAATCCCATTGCAGATTTTTGGTCTAATAGACAGATAGAAATTTACCACCCACATCATGCTCTCACAACAAGCTTTCAGGAATCATCACACAGAAGAGTCAGAGTGAGACAGCGAGTATAAACACTTGAGATTACAGCCCCTATGGGATGTAATATATCTTAAAACTACCTGACAGTTTCAAGCGAATGCCCATTCTTCTTAAAAGAGACTCTGAAAATGACAAATTTGGAGATACTTAAAAAAAATCTCTGTGAGGATATTAAAGTCTGTTCTAATTTTTCACCACAACTTCAAAGCTGAAGCACACAGGCCTGCAAAACTGATAGGCCATTGGACAACCACTACGTCAGACCAATACTCCCTGATCAGCACTGGGAGCTCTAGGGTTAAACGTTAGGGGAGAACCAACAGAAACAACAGAACGGGATATCTAAGTGTTTTCTCTCACATCCTTCCCCCTACATCAAATAGTGTTTATAATTATTGTGTTATACAAGGAAGTTAAATGGTCTAATATTGATTGATAAAAGGTGGGATTTAAGTCTTCTGAGACAGGAGGACCAATCCACAAAAGCTTCTTACTATGCCTATTCCTAAAAAAAACCCCATAATTTTGACTAACATATTGTGCTCGAGGGTCGACCAATAATAATAATTGTAAGTTGGTAGGATCAACAGCCTTTATTCCCTTTGGCTTAGTATGTTTGGAGAACTTAACCCACTGGTATTTGGTTGTTTCAAAAACAAAATAATGAAAAATATAACAATTTGAGTGAATTTACAAAAGCCCAGAGTCAGGTACCATGGAAGATTTTGCACCTGCCGCGAAAGTCACGCTGCACTCAGAGTGCCAACTTTATATATTATTTAATTAGAATGTTAAAGTCCCATATTATCAAAATGCAACACTTTTTCAAGTTTTCCAGTGAAAAAATTGTCCCCGGCCTGCCTACAAACAGACTCCCCTGAATATGAGAACAGAGCACTCTCTCCCTCTCTTGCTTGCTGCCACCTTTCAGTGAATGCAGCCAAAACACTCCGTTGGATTTTTCCGAAAAATAGACATCATATGCGGAACCGCTTCCTCTAGGCAAGGAGGCTGCCTCCTCTGGGCAGTAAGCCCTGCCTCTGCTGCCACCCCCTGGAACCTGAAGTCCGCCTCCCGGTCGCGCCATTTTTTTTTTCCCCCGCTAATGCTGCTCTGGAAAATAAATATGTTGAAAGCACGAGCAAAGTACGGCAAGTGCTCTGTTGTTGGCTGTACAACAAGCACAAATGTCTTCACTTTACTCCATTCATCTCACCCAGAGAAGACTCAATGGATACATTTTTAGTTTTTGGACGGAAATGTCCCCCAACCACGGGTAAAGTGGATTGTGTGTGTGTGTGTTGTGTGTTGGACTAGGCTTCATGAACGAGGGTCACAGACTCATACACAAGCCGGAGTCACTTCAACACTAAAACTGAAAACGGTTGGATCATGCCACTGGCTGTGACCTGACTTCAAATGTGGCAAGCGGTAAGTTTTATATCATGTTTTATGCAGCTTTGTTGTGTGTTTTAGTCGGACTCGATATTGGTTAGCATCAGCGGCTAATATGCATAGCATCTACTTCATGCTCACGCATGTAATATTTGAGTGAGAGCAAGATAATCTGTGTAAACGTTAAGCCTCATATGAAATGAATACAAAACCCAATATAAACTGGAACTGGTAAGGTGTTTTTTCATGTCACTTTTTGTGGTGACTCATCATCTGACATTTTGTTTTGTTATGACCTCTCCTCCTCTCCTCTGTGATGTTGGTAACTTAGATTCAGCACCAAGCTGCTCAGCTTTGTCCTACCCCTGAAATGTGTAGTTACCTGCTGCAGAATCAAGCCCACAAACTTGTATACAGATAAACCGGCGCTGTGATTAGCGAGTATGCGGTTGTGTTTATCTGTGCTTAGAATGTAAGAACTGAAATATCTGTTTAGGGTTGCATTACATTACATACAAACTCAGTGGGGGTGCAGGACATGCCGGAGGAGGAAGGGACACGTCCATAACGACGACGTTTCTAACTTTGATATCAATACAATATCATAAAATCATTACTACCATGGGTTAACGATTTTAAACTCACAAAAAGAACATTTTGGTATTGTAACAATGACCATGTCACACACAGTAGGTGTTATTAATAAATGTTATCAGGCTCATAGCAGTGTAGATGACACATATGTCACAGTAGCATTTGACAGACCCATGGTGTTACAGTTTACAGTGTAAACGTGATTGAGATTTTATTGATACCAAATAATTACTGGGATTTTTGAAATTCAGCATTTGCAACATAGCACATTTAACTTTCATTTCTAATGAATAAAAGGTGAATATAAGAATTTAAAAAAAAAAACAAAAAAAAGTCAGTAAGAAGACAGTGAGAAGTATTGACAAATTATTCTGTTAAGATAAACAGGCCTGACAGTTCATTAATTGGTTTATAAATTCCATCACACATACTGTCCTAGTTTATTTGTACATATACAGTATTGTAAACATTTTTTTCTTTTTTTAGCAGCTGCTGCTCTACAATCTGGAGAAGATGCTGGACCAACAAATGGCTGTATTAAAAAACTGAGTCCCCTCCACCAGACTTTCATCTGAGGCTTTCCACAGCATCGACCTTCTTTTTACACCAAACAATGTTGTCTTCCTCCATTTCTTGGAAAGCTGTGCCAGTAAAACAGAAATTTTTTTGGGGTAGTTTATGTTGAACTTGTTAAAATATGTACAGTTTGTCATGATTTTTACATCTTTGATTTTCTCTGTACTGCTTGTACTTCCTGACTCTGCCTGGCTGACAAGTTTACAAATGCTGAAAAACCACACATCACATTGGTGGAGACCAACTCTTCAAAGTGCAAAGTTCCCAAAGGCCATGAGAGGAGCATGCAGAGCAAAACCAGTGAAGACTGAACAACATTTTGTAAGTGTTACGTTCTTTTATTTGTCACATGTACATGTTGTATTTACAGTTGCACTGTCACATTTTTTGTTGTAAAAGTTTCAACAAAAAAATAGAAAACTATTATTAAAATTATATAAATACACACAACTGATATGCACAGTTTTTTTGTTTGTTTTTTTTTAAGTCTAAACAAAATCTTTGTGTAATACTGCACAGGGTATGTGGCTGATTTGATGGACCTCATCTTTGAGAAAGTCCTTCTGGACCCAGCACCAGACATGGATGAAGATCCAGAGGACCTGAGTGCGCAGTATGAGGAGCGAGACGAGGAGGAGGTCGTCGCCAGCTGTGTGTCCTGGTTCAACTAAGGGGAGGTCTGAATCCAACATAGCGGCCCTGGGCACCAGGAAACATGGTGAGAATCTGAAGAACCAGACTGTGACGAGGAGTGACGAGGAAGCACCAGCTCACAACACTCTGATAGGCTGATACCTGTAACGACTGAAACAAGAGGAAAAGATGTCCAGTTAGCATTGTAGCCTTGTAAACATCAATATTTGATATGTCAAACATTTTTCATATGGATTCAGTGAATTTCAGTTTTTTACTGTCATGGATAATAGGTACATCATTTGACATGTTATATGTTGTGATATATATGTGATTCAATAAATGCTTCATGGTGTAAAAATGATCTCCTGTGAATTCATGTTTAATATGCACAGTATCTACTTATTATGGGATGTGTTTCTCCATTCATGATGTTTTTGTGAACACTGTAATGTTATGAACCACTGAAGTCATGTAAAGCAAATGCAAAGAATCTGACATATTAACTTCATAAATACAACAGTTACAATAAGTTGTGAAATTTTTTTCTCAGTATTGTGAAATAAACCTGACAGGCTGATGCAGGACCGCAACACAAAGTGGAGTTAATTCATCCTCAAGGAGTTTATTTCACAATACTGATTACTCACTGTACATTATCTGTTTCATATACAGTAACTTACCATGATAAATACATTTGACACAAAATATTGATTTTAAAATAATTTGCAGCTCATTCAGAGTCATTCTCATTCTAAGGTCTGTTGTGAGCACATCCAAAAAAAATAGAAAAATGTAAATATTTCAAAAAAATGTAAGGCCTATGAAATTCAAACCTGACAGGCATTAGACAAGCTGTGGTGGATGAGCAGGAATTTTTTGACAAATTTCAAACACATAATTTTTGGAACTTGTAACAGGTAAACTGTTGCACGTTATATGGAGACATAACAGTGTAGTTTACAAACCACTGCACACAGCCTCGACCTCAGAAAACTGATGATAAAATTATGTTAAATGATGATAGTGAAATTTTATGAATACCAAAACAAGCTCAGTATTATATTAACTGTTTAACTGTTAACACTGTTTTGATGGCATCTCTGCTGAGAATATTGCAGAACAAAAAGAGAATTTATTGTCAGTAATCATCAAAATATGTAATTGGGACACGTAACACCTGCACAGGTAAGAGTACTAACATGTCTCACCAGAGACATGACGGTTAACTACATGCACAAAAGACAATGTCACTTATTCGCCAAAATTTCCCTCAATAATGACCAAGCGGAGTGAGTTACAGTTTAGCATTATCTACCGAGCTACATTTTAGCGCTGTATCAACACACCACATCGACTAATTGTAACGTACCAAAACACACCAAATTGTTGACTTACCATCAGAAATGTCCTGCAGCATCCACAGAGTTTGAACTTCTGCAGGAGCTTCTGTCTGTGTCACATTCTGGATCAAAATCGGATGTTTGAATTTCAGCGCGTCTGAGACCAGCCGTATCCGTGTCCAGCATCAGGGTTGGCCCCTCACGCCCACTTCCTGAGAGGGGCGCGACTGGGCGCGACTAGTCACAGCTCATTTGCATTTAAAGCTACAGGCACAGAAACAGCTCGTTTCTAGAGAGGCTGAAATAGAGGGATTAGAGGCCTGCTGATCTGTATGATCTGAGTGGTGTTTTATGAAAAAAACTTCAAAAGCATGTTTTGAGGACCTCTGAGACATATAAAAACTATCAGAAAGGGGCATAATATGAGACCTTTAATTAATGTTTTTCTGCCTCAATAACAATTGTCAATACCAGTAAAACACTAAACTGATCTGGTTTGGAACCCACATACACTGGGACAGTGTGCCTCTGTTTCCAAGACAGAAAATGTGTAATTTTCAGGAAAATATTAATTCCTACCCCTCACTGCATTACACCTTAACGAATATAGGCAGACATTTTTGACCCCCCAGTGTTCAACTCAAGTCGGCGCCTATGACTATAATAACATATAATAACAATAACAATAGTGAAGAAGTAAATACATATATATGAATAACAACCTTTTCCTAAAATAACGCTCTGTGGTGTGAAGCCTGCAGTGCGCTAACAGAAGCTTGAATTGACACATCTATACTGAAGCTTACAATGTGTCTTGGCCAACAGGCTATGGTTTAAACTAAGGCTGAATTATGATGCAGATTTTTCTTTTTTGGAGTGACTGAAGAACAGAGCAGGATGAAATCTGAATAGAGCATGAAGCGATAATGAATGGGAGCAGCCCAGTGTGGCATTGAGCAGCAGAGACCGGGGGGTGGGTGGGGGTGGGGGGGGGGTCAAACAGCTCTGTGAGGAAAGAGTGGAATTCTTACAGCTCCCCTACATTCACATACATGCTAATCGGAGGTGTATCTCCAAGAAGGTGGAAAATCACCTTTCATAGTTTTATAATGACAGGCACAAGAACAGGGAATTCAGGCCAGAATTTCTTAAAGAATTCTAACAGATACCCATCTGGGCCCGGGTATTTCCCATTTGGCATGGCTTGAATCGCAACCCAGACTTTTGGAGTGAATGTGGCATTTAAGTTAGAATGATCCTCCTTCGTAACAGTAGGCAAAGTGATACTATTCAAATAAGACGCAATATTGGAATCAGGTCTTCTCTGAACTGTAAAGAGATTTATTAAAATTCCTAAACAAATTATTAACAGGTGATCGAATCAAATTAATTAATGTTTTTGTAATTTTGCAGCTGTGGGTGATTGCTTATGTACTTGTTCTAGCTCAGTAACTTCGTTTCAAGTTTTCTCTTGTTATTCTCAAGAGTTTTCTTTTGATGGGAAGAGTAGCTTTAGCCGCATCCGAGATTATGGCAGGACACACTGGGAATCTCTGTTGTCAATCAAAAACTGTGACAAATTGTTCCAGACAAAAGTGCGAAAGGAATCATTATTTAAAGATGACGGATTAAATACTTCAAGTGGGAGTTCTAGGAATATTAAATGATGGATCAACTGCAAATGTACCGAGCAAGGGTAACATAACAATAGAGTCTATGCAGCAGGCCTGGAAAAACTGTTTGGGAATAAAAAAGTAGTTGAGTTGAGTTTGTGAGGGTGAGAGAAGAATGTATAGTTTCTTATATTAGGATTAAACTATCGCCATTCATCTATCAGTCCACACCTGTACAGTAAATTATTCAGAACAGTGAATGCACCATGTAGTTTGATAATTTTTTGCAAGGGGGAATTATCATAAGCAATTAATTCATAATGCATTAAAAACAATCAGCGTACAAAGACCCCAAGGTCTTTACAATGATGTTAACACATTTAAATAAGTTTGTGTGTGAATTGGCAGTCATAATTTAGGGCATAAACATAAGAACTGTAATTGGGGGACTAGCTCAGTTGGTAGAGGGCGACTGACCCATGTATGGTATGCTGCTAGCCAACTATTCCTAGGGACAAGGGGATTAGACTGCCAGCTAGCTTATGATCCGATGGGTATCCGATACGTTTAGACTTGGCGACTGAAAGGGATGAACAAACCGATCAGTTTTTTTTCCATTTAACTAAACCAGAGGTTTGTGGGAATGCCATTAAGAGAGAGAACAGAGAGAGAGAGTGTATGTGTGCCGCGTCGCATATAACGATGGAGCTTTACTTGCGGCTCATAATTCAATTAGATTAACAAAAACAAAGCACATGAAGAAGTTCAAACACTTCTAAAAACGCCTGTAACTGCAGTAGGAGAGTAACTTGTGCTCTAACCATCTAAGACACACAACAGGATGTCTGGCCAACCAGTTAGTTCAAAACTTAAATGAATATATGCAAGATGTTGCGCAGTGCTGTAAAAAGGAGGAGAAATCAAAGAGCACCGAATGAAGGTTCAAGGAGAACATTTGGGGTGGCCAACATTTAAAATCTCAGACAAAACTCCAAGTGAAAGCCCAAAAGTTGAAGAACACTGGATTCATACTTTTTCACAAAAACTTCGGGATTTCAAATACTTCAAAGATCCCAGCATTAGGATGGATTTAACCACCAACAGGATGGCAGTAGTTGAAATGCGTCTGTTCACAGAAGAAAGGAACCTAAAATCTCCCGCAAATACCAATCCAAACCTCGGTGAACGTAAAAGGTTGTTTTAATTTTTTAAAAAATAAATATAATAATTCTAACTTGTAATCACTGACTTTATTATAGCTGACTAGTATCAACACCGCAACACGCACCGTGTCCAGTCCTTATGCTGGAGAAGCAGCACCAGCATCGAACGCAAACAAAATAAGGGATCCGTGTCAGCTCAAAACTGATTTTCAAAAAAGGCACACAAATTACTTGCCATAACGGATTTCTCGTTAGAATAAAATATGAAATGAATTGTACACAATTAACATAAAATTCTATGAGGCCTGTTCAGTCGATCAAGTGACAGATCAGAAGTAATTAACTTATATAATCCTGTGCAGCACTACGAAGATCTAATGCTACATGCTGGGTTTGTTTCAGTCAATATATTTCTAATTCATAATGATTGAAAATCAGTAGCTGAAATTACATTTTCAGCCTATAATAATTAATACCCGGGATAATACAGCATCATAAGGCCATAAAGTGAATTATGGGAGTTTAGTTTTTTGACACCTGACCTTATGTTAGTGTACACTACAGGCTCGGCAGACTCACCCAGACAATGTTTGGATGGAAGGGATCGAAGCCGTTTTCCACACAATTTAGATCCACCGTACGGGCGGTTTTTTCTCATGCATATACGGTACGTGGGCAAAATCGAAGCACCCTGAATTAGACTTTACCTGCTGCGAAACTCATGCAATATCCACAACAACACCACCAGTTATTCAGCACCCACATCAATGTGACGTGCAGTGGTGCTGTGTTCCTAAGGCCCAGCTGTTCGGACTCTTGTCCCTACTGCATCCATCCTTTCAAATATCTACTTCCATCTCTCGGTGTATACTGTCAAAAAACGATAACTCCAAACAGTCAGTCAGTAACACTCTTACATCGGATAAAATCTCCCGCAGCTGCACAAAAATAGCCTCGTGTTGCCGTGTAGCCTAGCAACAACACGTCTCTATTCAACTGTGGGTCCTGCGGCATACGTCTATGTACGTAACACCCAAAGTTACGCTCACCTTGTAAAGCCCCAGATGACCATAACAACGAAGTTGAGCACTGAACATGGTGATAACACTGCCCAATTCATTTATAACGATTTGTTAGAAAAGATCGAGTTTCGCAGCAGATAAAGTCTAATTCTATGGGCTTCGTTTCTGTCCCCCAGACAGCTGACTATGCATAGCAAGTAATAACGCCTATGGATCTAAATCTGGCAACTACGAAATCAAGCTACATGGCTTGTCACTCAATAATTGTTCTGGGTATAATGTTGATACGAGCGAAATTTAATTCAGCCTAACAATAAGGATCCATGTGTCAAAAAACACAACTCTGAGCCTTAAGGTGGAGCAGCCATTCAGTAACATGTTGTTACTGTGTAACGAAATCTGATGTGTTGCGTGAAAATGCATCAGTACGCATTAATGTGGCGGCTGTGGAGTTTGTCCATCGTTGGCGATCCCACAGGGTGACAATAGGACGATCTGACTGTGGGCAAGATCGCCCAACTCTACTGCAGCGTATCATTCACTCTGCTAGGAAGGTCATCGGCTGCAACCTGCCACCCCTGCAGGTCCTGTACGCCTCCAGGACCCTGAGGTGTGCAGTAGGGATGTAACGATTCATTCAACTCATGATTCGATACAATTTTCTCACAATGTTTTTTAACAGAATGAGCTTGCAGACAAATTATGACTGAAAAATATTCCTGTAATTATTTCTCAGACAAAAAACACAACAAGTCTGAGGTAGGGTGTAGCTGCAAAACACAAATTATGCAATGATGTACAGTGCTTAACAAATTTATAGACCACCTGTCATAAAAATGAGAAAACATAAATATTTTAGAAATCTTCAAAAAAAAATTTTTTAACTTTTAAAACTGAAAATGTTATTGTCATTTATTTGGCAAATAATAAACTGAAACAAATAAATAGTCCTTTTTCACACATAATAACCAAAAAATGCAATATTTTGTATGTCATTCTGTGCCTTTCCTTCATTCCTCATGTGTCAGCTGTTTTCCCCCCCCCCTTTCTTGTGGTTCCTTGTTTGTCTCTCTCTGTGTCTGTGTGTAGCTCGTCAGTCCTGCTGCCAATCAACTCCTGCTGCCAATCTGCCTGCTCACCCTGAAAACCATCCACCAATCGACTCCAGCAGTACATATACCCCAGCTCTGCAGTCCAGTCTCCGCCAGATCGTTCAGTCTGCCTCGCCGTACTGACCACGGAACTACTTGTTGCTGATTGCTTTGTTTCACTCATGGATTTTTGCTTAAAACTTGTTTTTTTCTGCCTTAGATCGACACCCACTGGTTACCCATTTGCCTGCCACTTCAGCCTGCCACCTGTTTCCAGCCTTGCTCAGCTTCCCTGCCCTGTTTCTCCTGAGAGCCCAGTATCAACCCAAGATGTAGATTCTTGTTTTTTTTAAAAATAAAGCCACTTAAAGCGATATTCCACTCCTAGATGATAGTCCACTCAATATGTACTCACCCCTATGCCGATGTGAGGATGGGTGAAGATCTTCAGTTCACAAAACAATCCTGGAGTTTCAGCAGAAAACAGGGTTGCAGCTAATGGCAATGAATGGCAACCATGGATAAAATGTAAAAAAAAAAAGAACACAAACACAAAATGTCCTCCGCTCGTGTGGTGTAAATCCAAGTGTCTGCCATACATCAACACTATGTTTTACCTGGGAGGCTACAGTTGACATTTTGGCTAAAAATATGGTGTAAATGCGTCTTTTGTGGTTAAATTTTAATGTTGCGGCTCGCGGACACTTGGATTACACCACAACGAGCAGATGGAGACATTTTGTGTTTGTTTTGTGTTCTTTTTTTAACATTTTATACGTGGTCACCATTCACTGCCAATATACCGGATTTGGCTGCAACCCTGTTTTCTGCTGAAACTCCAGGATTGTTTTATGAACTGAAGATCTTCACCCATCTTCATATCGGCATAGGGTGAGTACATATTGAGTGGATGATCATCAAAGAGTGGAATATCGCTTTAAAACATGAAAAAACAACATAAATAAATAAATGAATAAATAATAAAAATGCCTACATAATGCTCATCTGGTGTAATCCTAGTCTCCTAAAGACCCAACATGCCAAGTCGACTAAAAAAAAATGTTATTTACACCATGTTTTAGCCTGAATCTTCACTGTAGATCCTTAGCTTTGAGCAATTATCACGTGCACACTGTCTGAACTGGGTGTGTGTGTTGTGACTAAGGATGTTCCTGGCGACTAAACGCAAAATTTAATTTAGACTAGTCGACTAGTCTAACACTAAACAAAACACCCAGAAAGCAGTTAAAATTTAGCAGAATTTATTAATTTATAATGTTAAACACTGTCCGAAAAAAAAATACTGTGTGTATTAAGAGTCATTTGAAGCTGTTAATCACAGCCTACAATCGCCAAATCATACTTTAAATGTCGCTGAAATGCGCGCTACTTTGCGCTGTGCAATACAAACCTTACACATTAATGTACAAAACATGACAGCAACTCACTAAATGCTTCACCATTTCAGACCGAAGAGGATCACAGTGTCAGCGGGTATACAACCCAGAGCTGACGTTAGCTGCCAGCCTGACACACAGAGTGGCTAAGGTTAGCAGTGCTAGCGGCAGCAGCAGCTCCGTTTGCAGGTTTATGTCTGTGTCTGTGCTTAATGTGGGCACGTTTCTCCAGTCGAGTGAATATATATCAGCTTATTCTGTCACAGTCTACATTCAACATTATTTCCATTGTCTAGATTAAATCACTGCCAAACCGCGCTGGTTTTACGAGCTGTCATCTGTCCGACTTTGCTGATATAAACATCCGGGGTTGCCTAGGCAATCGGGGCAACACGCGCTGGGCGAGAGGGGCTGCCGTCTGACAGTGTTGCAGCCCCGACTAGTGGCGGGCGGCTGCATAAAAATCTTAGAGGCAACAGATAACTGGCATTGTGCATGAATGAAATATTGATAAATAGTTTGAACGACTAGTATTTCTGGTGCTGACTAGCGAGGGTAGGGCGCATCCCTAGTTGTGACAGTGTGCAAACGGCATGTCAGGACTTAAGGGGACTTGGATTACACCAGGTAAGCAGTATGGAAGGGATTTTTATGTTATTTTGGCTCCCCAGTTGATTTTAATGTTTAGATTCTGGGGCTGAGTGCACCAGCTGGGTGTAAAAAAGAAGGTCTTAACTCTTACGCTGGACTTAACTACGTCCGACGTTGTGACTGGAATTTACACCGAGTGCACCAAGCCGGACTCACCACGGTCGTAGCTGCGCCTGGTCTTACAATGCACGTTCACGTGAGTACACATGAATTGTTGATTGTTGCCAAGCAACAACACTTCTACGCCGAGCATTATCGTGCATTTATCATGTCTCCCGCAGTATTTTGAAAAGCTCCGTTGGCATAAAACTGAGTGCAGTCAGCACCTGCAGGGTGATGGACAGCGCCGCGTCTCTGACCGACAGATGCTGCAGCTGAAGGGAGAGCACTTTAATTCAAAAAGCGATTCTCTGCTAAAATTAAATCTTAATCACTTTCTGAATCTAACGTTATATAGAGCGGATTTGTCCTGTCATGGATGACACTCTCTTCTGAGTGTCCTCTCATTAATCATCCTGTAAACAAGGTGCGCTGCTCCTCCCTCATTTCTCTTTTCTGGCGGTGTGATTCCATTAAAATTACCGTGGATACAAGTCTGAGTTTCCAACTTACACCTGCTCCACACTAGGCGTAAAAGTTTATACCCAGGCGGAACACACACAGGGCTTAAGTCTAACTGGTGCACTCGTCTTAACCTTAAACTGGTCGTAACTTTCCGTTCTAAGTCAGACGTAACGTTACACCCAGGCGTACGCCCAGCTGGTGCACTCGGGCCCTGTATCGCTGTTTTCCTGTGAAACTCCAGCAGTTCATTTTCAGTACTTAAGAAAAGCTATATTAACTAACACCTTACAGTGTTAGTGGTAACACTTGAAAAGTTGCAAGTTACTACGTGAGAGAGTTAATGTCTAACACTGCATACGAGAGTTACTAACACAGGTTAGTGTTAGGAAGTGTTGAATTTTAACCCAAAAGATTCAATAATTACACTAAATTAGTTTTAAGGTACCAACTCTCCAAAAAGAATAAAATCAACTCTCTGTCAGAAGTGACTTCAACACTTTGTGTCTATATGGGTCCACACCACAGCGTTAATTTGAATATAAGGATTTTGCTGTGTAGCTGGCAGCATATTACTGTTCACAGAGTGACAGTTAAAAACTCACCTCCTGTTCTGACTAAAGAATAAACAACCTGTGCTGACCATGTCTCCCCAAACATCATCCAGACTCGTTCAGGTTTCTGCTTTTGTTTTTCCTCACTGTTAAGCATTACTACAGCAAACTGATGCACCAAGTCAGCCTCTATGTTTTGCCTCCCCATGACATCACAAGAGATTGTGCTTCCTCTGGTACAAACTTAATAATATAGTAAGACTAAGACTGACCCAGAGCACTTTTGGAGAAAATGTTTGAAGTTATTTTATAGCCAGTGTTTTATTATGAATGTACAATTTAATTTTCCATTAAAGAAAAGTTACAAAAATATTTCAGCATTCTGTCAATTACAGGTCTTAAGAGAAAGAAAATTAGAATCTGCAAAGGTCAGACTTCAAATAGAATGGAATTGGCCATGAACATTGCAATCTATACAATTCTGATCATACGGTTGTTTGACATTGACTGTTAGATATTGGTTGGTTAATGGTTTAATAATGTGTGTATCAATTACTTGGTGGCTGATCAGGTTAATTGTCAGCTAATTATACTCAGTTTCTAACAGCAGTATGCAATAAATAGTTGCCCTTTGTGTGTGTTTACCTGTCACTCACTACTGAAAGTACAGACCACAATAAAAATAATAATAATAATATAGTGAAATATAAAATGAGCTTTTAGGTTGTCTGACTGATTGCATTTATTTATTGGTTTGATTAATGGTTTACAGTCTAATAATATGTGTTTGTATTGATTATTTACAGTAGCTCATCTGGGTAATTATAAACTGTTTTATCTTCATACAATGTAATTATCACCTACTGTTAGTGAACCTTTGTGCCCTACAATTTGTCCAGAAAGCCCCCATAAATTTGAATTCATCATAGGCTGAAGTGACTTCTCCTAAAAATGATTTCATTCCAGGCCTGAGTACAGTTTGCTTGTACCCAGTTCCAACAAAAAAAGAACCAACATTTTTATAGTCATACTCATATTACACTATATCACATGGAAGCAGCTTACCTTAATGGTGATGGTGCACTTGCCACTCTGTATTTCACACTCATCAGCAAACTCCTGTAACATAAGTATGCAACTAGTGTTAAAGTCAAAAACATGGTGACACAAAACATTGCGTGGGAAAAACATAATACAGGACAAGCAATTGTATAATTCCTCTGAGATAAAAAAAACAAAACAAAAAACATTCAAAAACACAGAGAAACAACCAGAGGCTTTAGTCTCACTGACAACTTTGGTGTGAATGTTTGAGTTCTGGCAAAGGACAAACCCACTGTTACTTTGTGATCATCTCATGAAATCTATGAATTGATGTATGTAGTAATTAGTGTTACTGTATCTCTTGTTTGTTGTCTGTTTGTCATGTGAGTTTGCCTTTTATTAGTGATGGGCAGGTGAAGCCTCATGAAGCTCTGAGGCCTTCTTTCTAATTGTGCTGAAAAAGATTCAAAGCTTCAAGGCTTCAGTCTAACTAAGAACAGTGACATCTGGTGGCCAACTGATGCCATAGCAACCCCTAAAGAGCGCGACTGAAGCACTGACACTGTTTCAATCCCATGTCAGCAATAAAAGTTCAGAAAAAAACCAGTGTGGTCGTTTTAATCTGCTGATGTTTTTGTTCAAAAGTCTATACAAACAACAAGACCAGAGATCCTTTCTGCTGCAGCTTTGCAACTGATTATGGTGTTTTGGATGAACACAGAAACATCTTGCTTTTTGTTTAGTGTTTTAAATATCGTGAGATTGACGCCATGTTTACATCCTACCTGCTACATGCTACAGTTGACATTTCGGCTAAAAACATGGTGTAAAATGGCGTCTTTTGCAGTTAAATTTTAATGTTGCGGCTCACGGACACTTGGATTACACCACACAAGCAGGATGGAGACATTTTGTGTTTGTTCTGTGTTCTTTTTTTAACGTTTTAAACTGGGTCACCATTCACTGCAATTGTACTGGATTTGGCTGCAACCCTGTTTTCTGCTGAAACTCCAGGATTGTTTAGTGAACTGAAGATCTTCACCCATCTTCACATCGGCATAGGGGTGAGTACATACTGAGTGGATGATTATCTAAGAATGGAAAATCGCTTTAAAGAAAAGATCACGTTTATCAGTCATTTGGGAACACTCTGAGCCAATAAAACGCTTCAAAACATTTTGAACCAATGAAGTGCTAAGTGAAGCAGCGATTACGTTCGAAGCTTCGGATGTCATTGGTCACGTGACAGTAGTGGTTTGATACAAGCTCCGACACAGTGTTTCGATGCACTCCGTTTAAGGAAGAGTGACACCAAAGCCCCCGGTGTCATTTGCCCATCACTACCTTTTATGTGATGCAGAACAGGAATTAGCTGTAAAACAATTTTAAGTGAGTCAGGCTGTTTAATTTTGACTGATTTTATAACATTATGTTTAATCTTTTCCTGTACAATAATAAATGAAATTAAAGTGAAAAATGTGTTTTCATAAGTTTTAATATTTTCACAAAGTAATAAAACTAATTACTGCAGCATCATGCCTGATGTATATAAGATAAGATAAATACTTTAACTGATATGGAGACGACAGGACTCTCTAAATTAGCTCCATTTGTAAATAGTTGTTTTTACACAAACAACTGCAAAAAGTAATAAAATACATTGTGCTATTGTGTCTCTATCCCTCTATGGCACGCATTATCATTCCAGTTGGTAAAGAATATTTAATTTTTTTTTGTCATAAAATAGACCAAGTAAACGTAATTTGAAAACATTTTCATGACATTGTGTGGGTTAGCTTAAAGCAACACTGAACCATAAAAAAAATAGTTACTGTTTAAAATCTGAAAAAAAGTGTTACAAATACTCATGGGAAATATTTCAATGCCTCATTAGTTCAGAATTTATGCCATTTAAAATTGAAAAAACTTCACTATTTTCACTGGTTTGTTTGTCTGGATGCTACCCAAAGGCAACACTGTACCATTGTGAAACAACCAATGTGTTCACCAATGCATTTACACCCCGTCTTATATTGATTGAACAGTATACAAACTTAAACACGCAATGAAATGTAATTATTAATTGTTAAAAATCAAATTTTACTCCTCTATTAATATGAATCACTTTTTTCCAGGATGTAAATTGACAGAATATGACATTTTGAGACCTTGAAAAAATAAAATTTGAAACTGAAAATTCAAGTTTTGATCTTGAATTCTGAAAAATACATCAATGTATACAAAATAAAAATAAGTGTACAAAAAGTTTTTTCAGGTTAAATATAATTATGATTCACTAAATTATTTATTTTCATTTTTCACTTTCATATATTTTGATACTTGAGATCCTGTTTCTTTCAGTTGCACCTTTTTTTTCTTTTCAGATTCAGATCTTATTTTTTACGGTTTCAAATCTTTTTTTCAGTTTCAGATCTTTCTTTTTCAGTTTCAGATCTTTTCTTTTCAGTTTCAGACTTTGACCCTGATTTCGCGTGGAGGACGTGGCATCAACTGAGAGGGGTGTGGAATCATGACAGACAGCTTAACAAAAGGGCTAGGGCCCTTCTCCTATCACGTTGCCTTCAGGGAACGTAGGAACTAAAACAATTCAACTCTTTATGTAGGCTACACCATGTGATTGATTGATTGATCAGTGAAAAAACTGATGTCAGTTTCCACTGTAAGGCTAAAGGCTGTTAATGTCACTTTATTAAGTTTTAATATTCTTCAATATATGTTAACTTTATCCAAATATCGCCTTTTTTTTAAATTTACTCCATTTTCGGAGATGTGAGGAGGATGTGATGTGTGGAGATGTGAGATGTGAAAGCTGTTTTAGACAGTACTGAGGACCAATGCAGAAGCAGGGCAATAAGGCCCACCTGCTGGAGCCAGCACACAGGTGATTAATGTTCAAAATGAGAGGTCGTTTTGTGACAACATACAATGTTTCTGACATCTTTAAGTGGTGAGCTGGCAAAGCTAGAAGTTAAGCATAGGGCTAACGCACTCACACCATGCATCTATTTGTGATTATAAACTCACTAGGACTTGCGAAAGCGGTCAACAACTAGCCAGAGTCATACCAGCTTTAACATTATAAAGATGAATTTAATTTTAATTGAATCAATTATTTAAGTATCTGACAAACCCATTTGAGGTCCTGACCCAAGGTTGGGAACCACTGCTGTAAGAATTACACAAACACTAGCTGATAGCATCAGGCCACATTCATACTGTAGCATGGATCAACCTTTTCCACTGCAGGCTGCTGCAGGTTTTTTCCAGCACCCCATGCATTCCCACAGCCAAAAACAGCACTACCCTTATTCAATTTATTTATTATCTGTGTTTTTCACGCAGTACTACTGTCTGAATGCTAAATAACGTTAAGCTACTCAATGCTAACGTTAGCCCTATGCTTAACTTCCAGCTTTGCCAGCTCACCACTTAAAGACATCAGAAACATTGTATGTTGTCACAAAACAACCTCTCATTTTGAACATTTCTCACCTGTGTGCTGGCTCCAGCAGGTGAACCTGCTGAAGTGTTGAGATGAGAAGAAAACGCACACTGTAACTTTCAGAGGTGCTGGCGATGGAACACACCAGGAAGGAGAGAGAAACGCCGCACACTCAGCTCCAAATGCACGAGAATTTATTAGACAACGTTTCGGCCAGCACAGGGCCTTTGTCAAGTCATGAATGAAATGCCAGGAGAAGTGGCTGATGAAGCCTTCTGTGAGCAGATGCACACCTGAAAGTTGGGGTCCCGCCACAATCACAGGTCACT
>JAWZSL010000219.1:0-38401 GCA_034769285.1 Lutjanus argentimaculatus | reverse complement strand
ACAGCATGCTTCATTACTGCTTGCTGTGTGTGATGATATCTCGCGCGATCTTTGTTTGTTGCTGAAAGAAAACAGAGGAGCCATGCTGAGAGCCGGTCAGAGTGGATTTAGTTTTCCGGAGTTCAGTTGAGAGTTTTTCTGCAACTACTGAAGACAATGGTTCATGTTTGTGCTTATCCGAATTGCAAGAACAGGATGTCGCGCAACACCCCGTACAGCTTTCATAGGCTGCCTTTGTCGGACAGCAACATACTGAAGTTGTTGCTAATTGTGCTACAATTGGATGCTAATACTCCTGTCCTGACACTGAGCCTTACAGACCATCGGGTCTGCAGTACACACTTTTCCCAAGATGACTACTGCCAGCTAGGGCTGAACGATTTGGAAAAATAATCTAATTGCGTTTTTTTTCTCCAATATTGCGATTGCGATTCAATATGCAATTTTTTATTTGTTATTTTATCCTCTTTTTTTTTTTCCAACAAAACGTCATGAATTATTTTAATTTGGCCAACACAATATTAGATACATTTAGTATAAAATGTTCTTTCCCATAGGCTGGGTGTCCTTGTTAGAATTAAAAGATGTCACAATAAGATGCAAGAGTTGAAATAAATAACATTTTTATTTAACTGCTCATTACAGAAACATAAGAGCAACAAATCTTTGGCTTATTTAACTTACAAAGTCATTGAAAGAAAAAAAAGGTACTGTTTAATAGAATGCACTTTTTAAACATTCTGCAAAATAAAGATAATTTTAAATGACATCTATCTTACTGCTCCCAGGTCAGTAACATTTCACACAAACTGAAACACACAATTTGCCTCGAACCCCCCAATCTTGAGACACAGCAGGAAAAATATGCAGTTGTAAAATAGCCATAGTGTAATATGTTTAATGGGCATCTGACAGGAAAGGAAAATAAAGCCATAGCATGTTGCTGTATTATTCTTGGTATTTGATTCTCATGCGGGCTGGTGTGTGTTTTGTTGCTCTTATATGTTACTGGCCGAGCACACTGAGCGATTTAATTAATTAGTTAACAAGCACAAAGCGTCATTAATTCCAGCACCTCCGATCATTAATGCATTAAATACAGTAACTTTTTGCTCTACCATCTGAATGAGACACACAACACAATGTCTGCCACCAACTTTGTGCGGAAATAATAGATTAAACAATGGAAATGTGTAAATTGTGCGCTGCGCTGGAGGGATAAAATCCGCTGGACTGAGGTTTGCTGCGACATTTGGAATATCAGACAAAATTCTAGGTGAAAGCCTAAAGTTTCAAGAACACTGGATTTATAGTTTACCCAAAACACATCTGGATGAAATACTGCAGCATCCATTGGATTTAACGTCAGCAACTGGCTGTGGCAAAAAGCGCCTCACTGAAGAAGCCAAAAACTGCCAAAGAATCCATCTGAAGCCTCACACCAAGTGAGTGAGAACTGTTTTAGAGTTTTACTTTTTAATGTTGAGCGATCATTTACTTTATTAAGCTGACTATGTTGAACATTGAAGTGCGCACGGTGGGAGCCATCTGCTGCGTTCAGCTGCAGCCTTTGAATATGAAGGGAATGTAGAATCTGTTTCGGCTCCATATCATGACTTTGAAAACACCAAATGATTTGTTTTAACAAATTTCGTTTTGTTTAAAATATGAAGAATTGTAAAATATCACTTCAATGAGGCTGTTCAGTCAGACAGAGACAGATCATTGGCTGAACTTGGCATTTCATCCTCACATGCAGCAGCAGCGAAGGTCGAGCTGTACGCAGCCTGCACAGTTTATATTATGTTAATAATAAATGTTGATTAATGTTGAAATGATGTTCTTCTGCCTCAATAATGATTATAAATACCACCAGACTAAAGTGATCATGTGGTCAAAACGTGTCATTTTCAAAAAAATATTAACCCCTGGCCCTCACCTCATCACTCATATCTTTAGCAATGAACTCGGTTATTGCCCGAGTGATTTCCCTGTGCCGTTTAGAACTGCGCTCATACGGAGTGACACTTTCAAACATGTTCGGCAATGATGCCTGTCTTGGGTTTAGCGTGTGTGGCGCACTGATGCTCGGCATTTTAGCCTAACAACTGTCGTAAATGGCTTTGTTGTGTTTTTTTTAAGTGCTGGAAGAGGTTTGTAGTGTTGGCCTGTGAAGTAGCAACAGTAGCACAGCATGTTCTGCACAACACCTGATGCTGCGCAGCATCTTCCTTTTTAAAACCGAAATAATTCCACACCGCTGATGTGCTGTTCCTCTTCGAGACTAAAGTCTCAGTTGAGTCAATTTCTGACTGATCTGTCGAGCCAGAGGCCATTGCGCAACAGGTTAAAGCTACAGTAGGCAACATTGTTGTGGTATAATTGAGAAATAATTTCATAAAACCTTTAAGCATATTGTAAATCAGGTGTTCTGAAAGAGCGCTACACTTCTGCACTTCCTCTATGGCTCTGTTTTCAGTATTTAGAGAATCTGTGCTGTGACAGTAGACTTGAACCAATCACAGGTCTTTTAGGACCTGGGGGACTCCTCCTACTAGAGCAGCAGGAGTTTGTCAGCTAACTCAGTTCCTTTTGAGTTCACCTTCAGTTGTGTTCATTCACTTGTATCGCGGAGCTTTGTTGAGTGCTGAGAGGACCGGGCGGAGCTGAGACACAGAGCCGACACACAGCTGCTCAGAGCCGGGGAGCTCTTCAGAGGAGGGTCTGCAGCAGACTGGCGCTTCTGGAGGAAAAAACCACAGGAGTTACTGTGATGCCAGCTATTTTACTGTCAGGAGAGGAGCTCAGAGTGTATATTTCAAACTTTTGGGATTAAAAAGAGGATTTATCTTCACTCCTGCTTCAACCTTCTGCAGCAACAACAAAGAAATCATGGAGCCGCGGACTGGCCAGATGAGAGCTCAGCATTTGTTTTTGAAACTTTCAAGATGAAAAAGTGGATTTATTTTTACTCCTGTCTCTCAGCCCCTCTGCAGCAGCAGTTCACGAAACAATTGCGGATGTTCTGACCAGTCTGATGACAGTTCAGGGTCTGTTTCTTAAACTTTTGGGATTAAAATGTGGATTTATCTTCATGTTTGCTTGTAAACCTGTGTGCAGCAGCACCATGGAGGAGCCCACCGCGCTGTTTACAGGGTAAGTAAATGACACTGTGCTTTTGTACTGACATTTTTGGCTGTGAGTCAAACCGTGTTGTCACTGAGTTGCATTTTCATGACCGCTTATATCGCGGAGAGCCCGCCCTGACATGAGCCACGAGTCAGACTCGCCTCTAAGCAGGCTGCAGTCATGTTGCGCTGACCACGGCCCAACAGTGGCGAGGCTCCTTTCTGTCCCCCTCCAACAAGCGAATGTTGTGATACTGATCTCGTGTGTGCAGGAGAGCAGAGAGAAAGACGTTTTTAAAAGTCTCTTTATGTTCAGCTCTCTGTACTTTCATATCTTCACACTGAATCTTCATGTTTTTAAATGTAGTTTCTCTCCTCTGTCAGTGGTTTTTACTGTCAGGTGTCTGTTTTATTACACACAGTTGATGTCTGTCAGTCTGTGCTCGCTCACGAGCCTCCATTAATGGTTGCTTGCGCTCATGAAGGGCGTGCTGCTCATCTAGTGGGAGGGGCTGAGGATGCAGAAAACCAAACCTAACTCAGATGAGACTCAAAAATCAATCGTTTTCAGGCTTTCTACCTACTGCAGCTTTAAGGTGCAGCATAAAAAGTTGATGCAGTCAAGTGGTCTCTCTCTCTCTCTCCCTCTGATCCCAAAATTATGACATTAAGGACTTAGGTCAGATTTTCACTCTGCAAGGCTGAGATGTTTACAGCTTTGGCCATGGATTCAACCTAGTTGAATAAGCTCCCCCGGAGACACTCAACACCAGGAACACTAAAAAACTGTCAAATGGAGATTCCCAAAGGGACATTCATCCCCCTTTGAGAAACATGCTCGACCAGATAACACTGACACGGGAAGTCGTTAAACATGCATTCAAAGGTCTTTGAAATGCATGGTCACCGTCACAGAGCAACTCTACATCTACCAAAAGACACTAACTGTAAACAACAAAGAACAGTTCCTTTGTCTTTTCTAAAAACAGACTGAAATTTCCTCAAGGACTGATTACTTTTCCAACAAAACAACACTTCTCCCTTCCTTCGCTATCTTCTTACGTTCACATCTTCTAGATGATATAAGATAACCAGAGAATTCCCATTTGCCCTCTTCTCTACCCTTCCTCCTTTGATGAGAAAACCAGATGCAGATTGTAAATCTCACACATTCCTTTTGTAAGAGCTGATTTTCTGTTAACTAAAATCAAATCTTCTCCTGAGCCAAAATTGATGTTTGATCAAAGTTTGTGTACTGTATCCTTTCCCAGGACTAAATTCTGGATAAATTGATGCAATTCTCACTTCTGTAAGTTAAAGTTTGAGTTATAATTTCATGCATTTAATTACAAATGTTTCATGAAGTCACATCGCCATCTTTTGGCGACAGTTAACAAAGTTCTAATAAGAATCTTGTGATTATCATTTGAAGATGAATCTGGTTAAATTGATTAATCAACATGTTTTTCACAGTATGTTATTTTCACTTTTTGTATGTCCTATGTTACAGAAACTTAGGATAGTTTGTAGCATTTTTATAAGAAACGTTTATCACCCTGTTGAGTGCAACATGATAATCCTGTTTAAAATGTTTTGATGTTAAAAGCCGATCTTTGACTATGATGAGAAAGTATGTGTCTATCGCGCATTAACATTTAAAAACATATAAACACGTTACATGATTATCAAATAAAATTAATCTCTCCGTCTAAAACTGTGGAGCGGTTCGCCTCCGGGAACACACCCACTTAAATGCGTCTAATAAAACTAGTTATCTCAGAGCGCCTCACTCTCTTCAGTTTCACTCTCTTCAACTCTTCAGTTCTGCACTTCTGCAACTCTTTTTCACTTCTCTTCAGATCTGTTCTTTACTTCGTCATCTTCTCGCTCACTTAGTAACTTTTTAAGTATTTTCTTTTTAAGAACTCCAGTTGCGTTTTTCAGCACATGCTTTTCTACTGAATTAGAATTTTACTTTTTCAGTTATTTTTATACGTTTTTGTATTCATTCTTGAAGTATTTACCTTTGATTATCATGTTTTTACGTTTATGTATTTTTGCTCGAGTAACTTTTCCTTACAAGATTTTTATTTTTAAACCTCATTCTGAGTTTTGACGATTTTTCAAAGTTGCATTCAGGAACGCCTTGGTTATTCCTGAACTCTCCCTTTTTGCAACATCTCAGAAACACTCTCTTTTACGCGTCACTAATAATTCCGAAAGCAATATCGACTGGCCAACGATTTTTGTTTTCAACTTTATTATAAACGAGTAAACTACAGCCATCAGACGGAGCTTTTATCCAATCTGCAACAACTCTATCACCGGGAACAGCGCTGCCCGCCATCGTCTAAGGCCCGCCATCCTCTACCACTGCATCTCCACTGGCGTCGTCCCGTTGGGAGGCTGTGTGTGTTGAAGGCCCGCTGGTGCCGAAAGCGACGATTCGGGGTCCGCTGAGCACATCCGAACCTGATCCACGCTGCAGAAAGTAGGCAAACCTCACCCACCAACCGCAGCCACTGTGTTGTAATAAGAGTTGATGTCGAATAGAGGGCTTAGCTGATTCAACTTTAATTTTAATCTCTGTTTGCTAGATAAGTGGTTTTACACACGATAAGACATCGTTGCGTTCCTAAGCTTACCTACAAACACATACTCTCTCACTATAGCCAACTAAAGTATCATTGAATTATCTATATTAATGTCTATATATATTATTGTATTTTGTGTAATCATCTACCTCCATTGATTATTCATATATTCATATATTAACTCATTAATCTCTAATAAATCCTCAATTATCGCCAAGTCGTTGTCTGTGGATATCTCTTCTGATACAGGAATTAAGATCAATGTACGGAAGAATTCATAACCCAGATAATGAGATTGATTCATAACTGATAAGTGTACTGATCAATTAATAACTGACCTACATAGTTATTAATCTGTTACAGTAATTTCCTCCAAATTGGAGGTGGTGCCCCCTTTTATTAATAAATGTTTATAGTAGGGACATTTATTTCGAGGTATTAATATCAATACTCCCCTACACTCTCTCGCTCTCTCTCACACACATCACGTGACCACTTTTTTTTTTACATGGCCACATTGTAATCGCACACGTGATTAGAAAATCGCGTTTTATCATATCGTGATATTATCGCAAATGCAATTAATCGTTCAGCCCTACTGCCAGCCCAAGAAGAGAAGACACGCAATCCTGAAACACTTCACCAATACACACCTCAAGAAAACAGCTGTCCCACTCACTGCAACGAAGACATTCTTCAACAAGCAAAGATCCTGCGAGATGTCGTCACAGAGTGAACAGTAAGAGAGACGCTTTGCATGCTGTTGACGGAGATTACACTGGTGATCTGAGCCAGTCTGTGGCGAAAAAAAAACACTTTTAATGCACAAACTTTTACGGGACATATTTGCCCTCATATCTACCGTTATAACTCGTTTCGCGGCTGCTGGCTGCATCCGCCTCCCTCAATACTGAACCAATTTTAAAACGAGTTGTACCTATCAATCATACACACACATACACATGGGGAAAAAGGGCCCAGGTTGAAAAAAACCAAAGTTATCCTTTAATGCTGCACAATGTTTGACCTTACATTCAACAGAGATAGAAGAATGTTTTTGTATCTCATCTCATGGACATTGAGAACTAGTTCTAAAATGGAACCGGTTCCAAAATTGTGATTCTTACAGAATCATTAAGAAACTTCTTACATTCTGCTTATAAATACAGTTTAAAGGCAATGCTACCAAATAATAAGGAAGTGTATGTACACTTGCGACTTTGAACAAAGTAATAAAAAAATCTCTAGAAAATTCTCTCTCTCATTATTCTGGCATTTAGCAAATAGAAATAATTTTGGTAATCCTAACTGACCTAAAACAAGTTTAGTCTGATTTAAGGTCAGACAGTGAGAAAAAAAAAGGTTATGTGTCTTTTTATACAGTGTATGTAAACTTCTGGTTTCAACTGTATATATTCTCACAGGGCAGTGTGGAGGAACATAAACATTAGTGTGAACTCATAACCAACATGGCATTAGTGACACTGCCCAGTGCAAAGCCATGACAAGCCTCGAAAATTCTAGAGCCTGACTGAAATGTGATTTTTGGTGCCCATACCGATATTAGGAAAAATAAGATTCTGACATCGATATACTGGCAGATATACACACATTTGTTTGCAATAAGAGTAGTCCAGTGAACCAGTAAAATTCACTCAAAATTTAATGATTATAAATTATCCCAAGCATTTTTTTTTCTGCATTGTGTTAAAACCAAAAATGTTTATTATTGGCCAACTGATATATGTTGTCCAGTTTCTGGAAAATTCAAACTGAACTAAATTTTTTAGTAAACAGTACACATTTGATGTTGACGATGCCTGCAGCCCGATTGATATATTGGTTGATTGATATTATTGGGTTATATTGGCCTCTCACAGATATATATTATATATGTCTTTGGAAGTGCTTGATAATCACATTCAAGGGACCATTGCAAATGTGTGTGTATAACTGCCGATCTATCAATATCAGGATTTCTTTACTTCTTAGAATTGACATTGGCTCCAAAAATCAAATACTGGTCAAGCTCTATGATACCTAAAACATAACAAGTATGATTTTTCTTTCAGAACTGAAAATGTACTCTAAATTGCCTGATTCTGTGTGGCCAATCTGTATGTTCCTCATAATCCATTCTCTTCTCCTCCACTTGAATGATAGGAAATGGTGGCACAGAACTTCCTACTTCATGGCCATACTTCCACTGATATTGTTAAGATGACATTATCTTCACGTCCAGAATCTGTGGATGAGCTGAAAAGCATGATAAAAGAAAAGTTTAAGCTGGACTTTGACTTTAGCTTATTGTACAAAGATCCAGACTTTGCAGTGCAGTTATGTTCCCACTGAGGAGCTTCCACAGAAAAGTTATAAGGTCAGAGAGTGATGCCAGTTAGGGCTGAACGATTAATTGCATTTGCGATAATATCGCAATATGATAAAACGCGATTTTCTAATTGCAACGTGTGCGATTACAATGTGGCCATGTAAAAAAAAAAAAAGTGGTCACGTGACGAGAGAGAGATCAACTTTTTATGCTGCACCTTAACCTGTTGCACAATGGCCTCTGGCTCGACGGAACAGTCAGAAACTGACTCAACTGAGACTTTAGTCTCGAAGAGGAACAGCACATCAGCGGTGTGGAATTATTTCAGTTTTAGAAAGGAAGATGCTGCACAGCGTCAGGTGTTGTGCAGAACATGCCCTGCTACTGTTGCTGCTTCACAGGGCAACACTATAAACCTCTTCCAGCACTTAAAAAAAACACAACAAAGCCATTTATGACTATGCCGAGCACCAGTGCGCCACACATGCTAAACCCAAGACAGGCATCATTGCCCGACATGTGACTCCGTGTGAGCGCAGTTCTAAACGGCACAGGGAAATCACTCGGGCAATAACCAAGTTCATTGCTAAAGATATGGTGCCTGAGTGATAAGGTGAGGGCTAGGGGTTGATATTTTTTTGAAAATGACATATTTTGACCACATGATCACTTTAGCCTTGTGGTATTTATAATCATTATTGAGGCAGAAGAACATCATTTCGCTGCAGCTGCATGTGAGGATGAAATGCCAAGTTCAGCCAATGATCTGTCTCTGTCTGACTGAACAGCCTCATTGAAGTGATATTTTACAATTCTTCATATTTTAAACAAAACGAAATTTGTTAAAACAAATCATTTGGTGTTTTCAAAGTCATGATATTGAGCCGAAACAGATTCTACATTCCCTTCATATTCAAAGGCTGCAGCTGAACGCAGCAGATGGCTCCCACCGTGCGCACTTCAATGTTCAACATAGTCAGCTTAATAAAGTAAATGATCGCTCAACATTAAAAAGTAAAACTCTAAAACAGTTCTCACTCACTTGGTGTGAGGCTTCAGATGGATTCTTTGGCAGTTTTTGGCTTCTTCAGTGAGGCGCTTTTTGCCACAGCCAGTTGCTGACGTTAAATCCAATGGATGCTGCAGTATTTCATCCAGATGTGTTTTGGGTAAACTATAAATCCAGTGTTCTTGAAACTTTAGGCTTTCACCTGGAATTTTGTCTGATATTCCAAATGTCGCAGCAAACCTCAGTCCAGCGGATTTTATCCCTCCAGCGCAGCGCACAATTTACACATTTCCATTGTTTAATCTATTATTTCCGCACAAAGTTGGTGGCAGACATTGTGTTGTGTGTCTCATTCAGATGGTAGAGCAAAAAGTTACTGTATTTAATGCATTAATGATCGGAGGTGCTGGAATTAATGACGCTTTGTGCTTGTTAACTAATTAATTAAATCGCTCAGTGTGCTCGGCCAGTAACATATAAGAGCAACAAAACACACACCAGCCCGCATGAGAATCAAATACCAAGAATAATACAGCAACATGCTATGGCTTTATTTTCCTTTCCTGTCAGATGCCCATTAAACATATTACACTATGGCTATTTTACAACTGCATATTTTTCCTGCTTTGTCTCAAGATTGGGGGGTTCGAGGCAAATTGTGTGTTTCAGTTTGTGTGAAATGTTACTGACCTGGGAGCAGTAAGATAGATGTCATTTAAAATTATCTTTATTTTGCAGAATGTTTAAAAAGTGCATTCTATTAAACAGTACGTTTTTTTTCTTTCAATGACTTTGTAAGTTAAATAAGCCAAAGATTTGTTGCTCTTATGTTTCTGTAATGAGCAGTTAAATGAAAATGTTATTTATTTCAACTCTTGCATCTTATTGTGACATCTTTTAATTCTAACAAGGACACCCAGCCTATGGGAAAGAACATTTTATACTAAATGTGTCTAGTATTGTGTTGGCCATATTAAAATAATTCATGACATTTTGTTGGAAAAAAGAAAAAGAGAATAAAATAATAATTTAAAAAAAAATTGCATATTAAATCACAATCGCAATATTGGAGAAAAAGATCACAATTAAATTATTTTCCCAAATCGTTCAGCCCTGGTGCTATGAGATGGCCATATGTTTTTCCAGTGCCCATTATTCCCTACGAGGTAGAACTCATACTTGAGGGAGAGAAATATTACATTTGAGAGAACAGGAAAAACTCTTAAGTTATCTAGGGGCCAAATACATGACAGTCTTGAGACCCTTTCAGCCAAAATGCATAACTTCAAAGCATACCCAAATCATAAGGATTTTTCAGGGGTCACAGAAACACTTGTCACTAAACATCCTTGTCTGAAAGACCAGCATCTCAGACAGGATGGTACAGTTGGAAAAACAGTCTGAAGTTTAAGATGGGGAACTGCCCACAAAGTTGAGTCGGGCAGGATTTCATAAGATAGCTGTAAATTCTGGGAAGAGGATTACACACAATCCAGACAAACAAGTTCCCCACGCTGACATCAAAAGAGCAAAGAAGGAAGAAATGAATTTCCTCCCTAACTTCCCAAGATTCACATTCAATTCTTTTGTGTGGCTTTATTATGATAACTTTGCCGGTATTAGATTTACATCAAACTTAGCATCTGCTTTCATAGTTGAAGGAGAATTCCAGTATTTTTCAGCCTGTGCCCTATGTTTACATGTTTGGATGGGTGAATGATTCATACTCACCACAAATCTTAGAATCAGTCTAGAAGGTAGACTCAGCTGGCAGCTGCAACACAGCTGCAACAGTTTTAATGTAATCCTGTTGGGCAATTTCTTTCGTCCAAGTTAGTTTCGTCCAAGTTCCGTTCAAGACTCTGTGTCTGCAGCTCGTCTTTCTCTTGAAACAGTGTTTTTCTTTAGGAAGAAGTGTTTTGCAAGAAGACATCCCCTCTTCTTTGGCTTGCAGCTGTCATCCTGGTCAAAATGGTCAGTGCACACCTGATGGTCCACACTGCAAGGTGTTTGCACAGGACAACTTCAGTGTTTACGCATCCAAGATAGGCAGTTTATGAGAGCTGAGTGGAGTGTAACGACAACACAACAAAGTAGTCTCTCCAAAAACGCTGTTTCAAGAGAAAGACGAGCTGCAGACACAGAGCCAGACTTCAACTAAATGGAGACAGTCAGGACCGAAAATTGAAAAAGCCCCTTAGAAAACAACATGGTAGGCATTTTTGAGGAAAAACACTTAAAGCATTGTTTCTATATGATTTTTTAGTGCTGAATCCATTTCTGCCGGTTGCCCAGCTGTAAAAGTTACCGTTTAGTCATAATTATTGATTAATTAGCATAATTATTGATTAATCGCCCAAAGTTAAAAACGGCTATTAATTTCCTGTTTGTTAATATTCTATGTATGAATGTTTGGTATCATTGTAAAGGGGACCTTCTAGGCTTTCATTTAAGCCCATGGTTGTATCTTTCTGAAAAACACAGACGTCACATGACTTCTTTAAACCATAAACTACACACATTTTCCCACAATTTTTGCCTGAACTATATAGTTTCTTTTATCCCTGTGGGATCAAGGGATATCAAGGACCCAAAAGACAACAATCTCAATACTTAATGGACTTTGAGGATATACACACACAGACACACATAACACCAATTGTTTAGACATAATGATAATATTACTAATACTAGTGCAATAATAATAAAAGGCCAGGTAGACATTTTTCATCTTTTTAATTAATCAGTAAAATTCACTGAACATGGCAACTAATTACAAATATGGATAGTAATCAAAACAGCACTACAATTTCTTTGTGATCACTTTTTTAAATTTTCTTCAATGCATTATCTATTCATGCAAAGGTCACTTGACTTTCGGCACTGACAAGATGCAGTGCATGGGTTTGGCTTACAGCTGCATCGGGCTGTCCTGCATCCACTTGTGCAGCCACAGGTCACTAGCTCCTCACAGGATCATGATCTCCATGATCAGGCTGAAACAGAAATTATATTATATTATATTATAAATATAATATAAATTATTATATTTTTTATAATGTGGTTTTCTTAAAATGTCAAGCAAATATGGAATGGAACTAGTAGGACTAATAACTAATTATTACTAGTAATTACCATTGCCACAAGCTCACGAGCTGTACGCCTACTGACCTTTGATCGACGTGCTGAACCAACGTTACTTTAGTTCCATCCCGTACGAAGAAGAAGAGGAGGTGCTTGAGGAACTATTTGGTGCCAAATTGCAAGAGAAGCAAACTCAACTGATTTTGTATCCTCAACATGTCCTGAGTGAGGGAAAAAAAGCCCAGAAGAATCCCATTAGGGGAAAGTTTCGAAAAAAGACCAACCCATTCATATGCCTATTAATTATTTTTCTCATGTGAATAGGGTAAAATTTTTAACCTTTAAATACACTGCCCGGCCAAAAAAAAAGTCGTCACCTGGATTTAACTAAGCAAATAGGTACGAGCCTCCTATTGGATAATTACTGCATGGGCGATTATCTTTCAGCTGGCAACAAGTTATTTAACCCCAACTGGTGCAATGAGTTGCTTCTCATTTCCTAAACAACCATGTCGAAAGACACATCCCGTGGTCGTGGAAAAGATGTTAGTCTGTTTGAGAAGGGTCAAATCATTGGCATGCATCAAGCAGAGAAAACATCTAAGGAGATTGCAGAAACTACTAAAATTGGGTTAAGAACTGTCCAACGCATTATTAAAAACTGGAAGGATAGTGGGGACCCATCGTCTTCGAGGAAGAAATGTGGCCAGAAAAAAATCCTGAATGATCGTGATTGGCGATCACTTAAACGTTTGGTGAGATCAAATCGAAGAAAAACAACAGTAGAACTCAGGGCTATGTTTAATAGTGAAAGTAAGAGCATTTCCACATGCACAATGCGAAGGGAACTCAAGGGATTGGGACTGAACAGCCGTGTAGCCTTAAGAAAACCACTAATCAGTGAGGCTAACCGGAAAAAAAAGGCTTCAATTTGCTAGGGAGCATAAAGATTGGACTCTGGAGCAATGGAAGAAGGTCATGTGGTCTGATGAGTCCAGATTTACCCTGTTCCAGAGTGATGGGGGCATCAGGGTAAGAAGAGAGGCAGATGAAGTGATGCACCCATCATGCCTAGTGCCTACTGTACAAGCCTGTGGGGGCAGTGCTATGATCTGGGGTTGCTGCAGTTGGTCAGGTCTAGGTTCAGCAACAGTATGTGCTCAAAGAATGAGGTCAGCTGACTACCTGAATATACTGAATGACCAGGTTATTCCATCAATGGATTTTTTCTTCCCTGATGGCACGGGCATATTCCAAGATGACAATGCCAGGATTCATCGGGCTCAGATAGTGAAAGACTGGTTCAGGGAGCATGAGACATCATTTTCACACATGGATTGGCCACCACAGAGTCCAGACCTTAACCCCACTGAGAATCTTTGGGATGTGCTGGGGAAGGCTTTGCGCAGCGGTTCAGACTCTACCATCATCAATGCAAGATCTTGGTGAAAAATTAATGCAACACTGGATGGAATAAATCTTGTGACATTGCAGAAGCTTATCGAAACAATGCCACAGCGAATGCGTGCCGTAATCAAAGCTAAAGGCGGTCCAACGAAATATTAGAGTGTATGACCTTTCCTTTTTTTTTGGTGGCGACTTTTTTTTTTGGCCAGGCAGTGTATCTCCAAGAAAATTACTGAGTTGATTACTTACATTGAGACAAACAAAAAATGTATTACAAGTTTTTTGAAATTCTTTGTTAACATGAGCAAACAGTGCATAATCTAATTACATATGGCTAATAACGCATACATACAATACCAGATCTAAACATTGGGTAAAGCGGGTGAAATTTCAAGTGGTTTCTTGTTGAGTGACTGATGGAGTCAACTCATCCCAGTTTTTATGGTCGTACCACCACAGCACCTTCATATATACCCATACAATCAAAACAGTGGAATTTATGTAAATATATGCAAATTTGCTCATGTTAACAAACAATTTAAAAAAACTTGTAATACATTTTTTGTTTGTCTCAATGTAAGTAATCAACTCAGTAATTTTCATGGAGATATCTAAAGGTTAAAATTTTTACCCTATTCACATGAGAAAAATAATAAGGCTAATAGGCGTATTCTCTTTTTCAAAACTTTCCCCTAATGGGATTCTTCGGGGCTTTTTTTCCCTCTTTTTTTGCTTCTGTTGCAATTTGTTCAAGGTTGACCCCCATTTTGACTTAAAATTACTGGACTAAGCCTGCTAGCTGGGCTAATTAGCTAAAAATCTATGGACTTTTCAGCATTACCTCGTTGACTTATATTTTAAACAATAACCACAAAGGTCATTTAATGAAGATAAATATTAGCTACATAGAGAACAAAGTTGAATGAACTTGGGTTAGGTAGGCCTACTGGCAATAGGTAAGCTATAGCCTGGTAAATCAATGAATTGCAAGAATTAGCTAACGTTAGCTAGCTAGTAAGTAGAAAATAGCTAACAAAAAATCTATGGATAATCTAGCTAGCTAGCTAGCTATAATCTATGGAATTCATTAATTTCAAATAACTTCACTGACTAACATAAACACATTCATCCAATCAAAATAAGTGTTAGTTACCTTTACTTGAGAAGATGGACACCAACAAAATATTGAAAGCTGTCAGCATGCGTGTTATCCTCTTGTCTGCAGTAACTCCCTAGTCATGTTCCAGGCTCACAGTAATTCCCCAGATAGTAATAATATGATCATATTATACATTTTCTGAAACTCCATAGGCAAGTGAGTATTGCAGTATATGTTTTTTTTTGTATCCCTGGTGTTCCTAGGCACCACAGGGTTAAAACAAAGAAAATAATTTAGGCGGAAATTGTGAAAAAAAAAGTTCTTTATGGTTTGAGGAGCTCTAGTGACCTCCATCTATTTCAGAAAGGTTCATAATGGGATTCAAATGAAAGCTACAAATGTCCCCTTTAAAATGATACCAAACACAATATTATTGAACATTGGGAAGTGCCCTAACTATGAGCCTAAACCAGGATAGGCAACAGCGTCTAACATCCAATTTACCATTGGGGGGGGATTAAGTTGGAGGAGGAAATATAGAAAACCAGGGGCCTTATTTGAAGGGCAACCGGTGGATTCTTATTTGGGACACCTTGAACTTTCAAAAAATGCTGGTTGCCCACTTTTCCTCAAAAATGCCTACAGGGTCACATGATTCTGAAGTTACAGCCCAGCAGTTGCCCAAGGTTTCAGAGCAAGATTTCACATTGTGTACACAGTCACAGTAATGGCATGTGAAAACTCCCATGGCAAATAATACGGCCTGAGTCCAACAGCCAACAGTTCAATGTCCGGGCAACAGATACATTCCTTGATGGTAATGTGACCAGGATTACACCAACGGTTGTTGACTAGAACGGCCAGCTCCCCTCCTTTGCGCTTACCACTCTTGGTGCAATCCCAGTCGGCCCGAACAGTCTGAAAGCCGCTGATGGAGACGTTGTTGTCTGTTATGTCCTGGTGCAGCCATGTCTCCATAAAGCACATGAGACTACACTCCTAGTACTCCCTCTGACTCCTGGCGAGTGCTGTTAGCGCTTCCATCTTATTAATGGCCAAATAATTTAATTAATAATTTAATGGCCACATTTAATTTAATGGCCAAATTTCTAATAATGGAATGGTCAGAGGTGTTCTGACAATTCCACTTTTGGTGACATGTGATGAATAGTTGGCTAATGTTTTGTTTTTTCAGCAGCGTCCAAAGCTTGATGTTTTACAGTGTACCATGCATGCCGCAAACAGGTTTCAATGAAAGTAGCAGCAAAAGTAGAAGAAGAACAACATAAACAACATGGATGTTCAGCACTGAGTGAATAAAGTTACAGTTTAATATAAGATACAGTTCATTATCATTACCACTGACCCCTTTCAAAATAAAGGTCTGATAAGGGTTTAATGGTAAGCAAAATGCAATTGACTGTCTTTGCTAGATTTTTACTTTTTTGTATTTCCATGATGGCCTAGTGGGCTACATGAAACCTTTTGGTGGGCTGAATTTTGCCCAGGTCTAGTCTAAACTCTTTATGTCTGTATTTGCTACAACAGTCCTAGAATTTGCCCAGTGACATGTTTTGGTAGAAAAGTGTGTGGTTCTGGGTGCAAGTAAAGTGGAAATAAGTGTTACATTGTTTATTTGCATATACTACCAAAACTGTAGTTGTACAAAGCTGGTTGAAAATCAGCAAAATCCTGCTGAAAGGAGAAATCTATACAATGTGGCCAGAATTTTTGTTGAAAACATTCAAAACTTTATGTCAAATATGTCTATGCATTGTGTTGCAGTACACTCTGTACACACTGAAGTTAGCAAGCTAAACAGCTAGCCCCAGCTCTCCTGTCCTTCTGTAATACCACTTTGCACTGGCAAGATTTGATAGTACAATACCCCCTGTAGTTTCAGTTGTTTGTATTGTGGTATGCTAAAGGCTGTTTCTCCTCTCTGTCTGTCTCTCTTGTCTTCAGCCTTCATAGTTGGATGAACAAGATATTGATGATACACTGGTTGGCCTCGTCTTGATCCATGCCAATTCAACAAATGCCACATTCTTCTGCCCAGACAAGACTGCGGTCATGATTGATGGTAACCTTGTTATCAAAATGTCCACATTGGCTGATGTGTATGTCCTGCTTTTTGCACTGATTTATGTGCTGAATTTAAGCTATCTGAAAGACTTGGCCAACACCTTTGACTTCACTCAAAAAGTCTTGATGGGCCTGGCAGATGGGAGGAACCTTAAAAATGACCTTTTGGCAGTGGAGTAATCTCACTCTATGAGCAAACAAAGTTGACAAAGTTGCTCACTTGAGAGACAATTTAGATGCACAGGCACTATTGTCATGGGCATACCGGAGAAATCTTTTGTTTTTTGAAAGATCTGAAAATATAAGTGTTCAACTGCCATATTTGAATGTGTTAACTGTTTGAGAGAGTGTTAGTGTGAATGTGTAAAATGGTACGCAAAACATTTTGTCATGCACTTTTTATTATGTGTAGGTGTATTAGGTCTTTCTGGGGTCTGTTGCAAATCGATGAGCAGAACTGTTTCAGGCAATATTGGATTTTTACACAATTTTATCTGCCATCAACGTGTTGTGAAATATCCTGAATTTGAGAAGTATTTGTTTGGTTAATTCAACTAATCAGACTTTCCCAGTTGGTTCTTTCATCCATAAACAGTAACTTCATTGATATTTCTGTAAAAATGACCATATTGCAATACATGTTGCAACAACGGATAGTTTAACCCTAAAACAGGCAGGAGTGGAAAATGGGTTGCAAAAAATAATTTAATGTTATCACTCATCTCTTTAGGCCCTAAGAAAAATATTTCCACATATTGGATTTTATCAATTGTATCTCCCAGGATACGTTGCCCTATTGAGGTATAAATGGAGCCCAAATGATAAACATATTAATGTTCAATTTGATGAAGATAAATTATAAATTGTTGTATTCCTTGGTCATTTGCATTACACATAGCACTTTCAAAGTTGATTTTATTTATTTTTACCAATCTCATATCAAAGCAATCTCATAAAAAAGATAGGGATACGAGCCAAGGGATTCAGGTGACAGTAGTTTTATTTAGGGACACTAATATGTGCAATCCATAAAAATGTATGTATGTTTATGTTTTTATGTGTATTCATATATATATAATATATATATATATATATATATATTATATAATATGTATAATTATATTATATATATATGTACATATATATATACATATATATATATGTATATATATTATATATATATATATTACATATATATATAATATATATATATATATATATATATATATATAAGATGCCAAGATGCCCTGCTTGAAAATAAATAGAATTTTCTTAAGTAAAATACAGTTATACTGTTGTAATGGGCACAGCTGTGCATGATAATATCTGGTACTGCAGTAATTATTAACATGCTATATTGTTGTTTTATTGAAAATAAGTATGAATAATACATGATTGCTTGCCCCCAAGGAAGCAGGTTCTCCACCACTGGCGGCCACGATGTTTTCTGATCGGGCTGACGAAACGATGAAAGATAGCCTGAACCAAATCATGTGATCTACATGCTAATATCAGACAAGACTTTTGAGAAATGCTAACTTTATTAGTGAAAACCTCCCAGCACACCTCCTACAGGATGTTAAAGAGTGTGTATCTCCTGGTGCACGTTGCCTGTTTAAGGGTTAAAAAATGTCCTCAGGCCATTTTGTTAGGCCCTTGCACAATTTTTGAAATACTGTTAGTTGTATTTCTGATGTCAGTATTTATGGAAATAATTAGTGTTGGCTGTTAAAATGTATCCTCTAAGAGTTGTCAACCATATTATGCCACACTGTCTATACTGTGGTATGTGCTTTTATATACTTGCTTTTAATGCTTTTATTAGGCTATTATGTGGTAAATCAGTGATCAGAGGGATTTATGTTTGTATTTTTTAATGATTTTTAGCATTAGTGCCTTAACCATCGCATAAAAATACTGTCAGTGTAATGAAAAGCATATGCTACAACAGTTTTTACATTTTTATTTTATATTGTCCACTTCAAGAAGCAATTGTTCAAAAAATTGCTTTGGCCATTTCTCTTGGCTGTTGCACTGTTTCAGGTCTTTAGGATATAAAAGTGAAGAAAATGGTGAGTTGTATTTAAATTGTCTGCATTAACATTTTCTTACTCAAAATGTGTTTGAATAATGAGATTTTTAGTTAGAGTAAAGCAAAGATTTTAAGTACAATGAAGTTAGTACAACTTTATTTGACTTGAAAAAAGTTAATAATCACTAAATAACTCCGTACAGCTAAATTAAATAATAATAATAATATATAAAGTAATTTAATTCAAGTAATCATTACTTGATTTTGTTTGTACTGAAAAACAATGAGTTAAAGGTACTTAGTTGGAACAGTTTATGTAACTTACAAAGTTAAGTTAGTGTCACTTAAAATCACTAGTAAAAGGTACTTAATCAAGAATGGTTCTATAATTTAAAAATTAGTTATTATTGCCATTAATACTCAACCTCATGTCGATTGGTGGACGGGCATATTTTGTTAGTCTGCAAAACACTGCTGGAGTTTCACAGGAAAACAGTGTTGCAGAACCTCCAAAACAATGTACGTGAATGGTAACCAGTTTTTGAAACATTAAAAACATTTGGGGGAAAAAAAACAACCTCCATACTGTTGTAATCCAAGTCCCCTTAAATCCTGACATTCCATTTGCACACCGTCACAACACACACACCCAGTTCAGACACTGTGCACATGATCATGGCTCAACGCTAAGGATCTACAGTGAAGATTCAGGCTAGAACATTTTTTTAGTCAACTTGGCATGTTGGGTCTTTAGGAGACTTAGATTACACCAGATGAGCAGTATGTAGGCATTTTATTTTATTTTTTTTTCTGTTGTTTTTTCATGTTTGAAAACTATTTACTTCCATTGTTTGGAAGATTCTGCAACGCTGTTTTACTGTGAAACTTAAGCAGTGTTTTTGTGGACTAAAAAATCACTTTAAAACCTGCAAAAGCTGTGATTTGCTGTTGTAAATCTTCCATGTGCTGTGGTTGGCTGTTGTAAAACCCTCCTTAATGCTGTGATTGGCTGTTGTAAAATCCATGTACTTTGATTTGCAGATGTAAAATCTCCCTGTGCTTTTATTTGCTATTGTCAGATCCCTGTGCTATGATCGGCTGTTGTAGAAAAAAACAAACCAACCTGTGTTGTGATTGGCTGTTGGAAAATATCCCTCTGGTTTGACTGGCTGTTGTAAAACCCTCCTGTGCTGTGATTGGCAGCTGTAAAGCCCCATGTGATATAACTGGCTGTTGGAAAAGGCAACTGTGCTTTGATATTCTGTTGTAAAATCCCCTTGTGTTGCGAAAGGCTTTTTTGTAAAACCCACCTGTCATGTGATCCACCTGTGCTGTGATGAGTTGTGGTAAAAAAACACCTGTGTTGTGAATGGCTGTTATAAAACCCTCCTGTTTTGTGATTGGCTGTTGTATTGTTCTAATTGGCTGTTGTAAAACCCCTATTGTTGTGATGAGGTGGTACAAACCACCTGTGTTGTGACTGGCTGTAGTAAAAACCATCTTTGCTGTGTTTGAAACTCCCTTGTAACTTCACCTCTGCTGTGACTGTATGATGTAAAATCACCTTGTGTTGTGACTGGGAGTTGAAACCCCCCTGTGTTATGATTGACTGTTGTAAAATCCCCATGTGCTGTGATTAGCTGCTATAAACCCCCCTGTGTTGTTGGTTGATATAAAACCTCCCTTTGTGTGGTTGGCTGATGTGAAGCTCCCCTGTGATTTGTGAGTGCTGTTGTAAACTTATCTGTGCTGTGATTGGCTTTTGCAAATTACCCTTGTGTTGTCATTAGCTGTTGTAAACTCACCTGTGCCATCACTGGCTGTTGTAAAATGCCCCTGTGCTGTGACTGGACATTGTAAAACCCACCTGTCTTGTGATTGACGGCTGTAAAGCCCCATGTGATGTAATTGGCTATTATAAAAGGCAATTGTGCTTTAATCTCCTGTTGTAAAATCCCTGTGTTGAGTCTGGTTGTTCTGAAAAACCTTTGAGTTGTGTTTGACTCTTGTCAGACTCTCTGTGCTGTAATCAGCTGTTGTAAATTCCCTCTGTGCCGTGACTGGCTTTGTAAAAAAGAAAAAACATGTGTCGTGAACGGCTATTAGAAAATCCTCCAGTGATGTGTTTGGCTTTTGTAAAAACAACCTGTGTTGTGATTGGCTGTCGGAAAATCCCCCTGTACTGTGATTGGTTGTTGGAAAATCCCCCTGTACTGTGATTGGCCGTTAGAAAACTCACCTGTACTGTGATTTGGGGTGTGGGGAAAACCCCCCTGTTCTGTGATTGGCTGTTGGAAAAGTCACCTGTGCTGTGATTGGTTGCTGTAAAATCCCCCTTTGTCCTGATTTGCTGTTGTAAAATCCCCCTGTATTGTGATTGGCTGTCAAAAAACTCCCCTGTACTGTGACTGGGTGTCAGAAAACCCCACTGTGGTGTGATTGGCTTTTGGAAAATCCCCCTGGATCGTGATTGGCTGCTAGAAAACTCCCCTGTACTGTGATTGGGTGTCAGAAAATCCCCCTGTGCTGTGATTGGCTGTTGGAAAAGTCCCCCGTGTTGTGATTGGTTGTTGTAAAATCCCCGTTTATTCTGATTGGCTGTTGGAAAATCCCCCTGGATCATGATTGGCTGCTAGAAAACTCCAATGTTTTGTTTTCATTAGTTGTTTGAAAACTCCCCTGTATTGTGATTGGCTGTTTTAAAATCCCCCTGTATAGTGATTAGCTTTTGGAAAACACCCCTGTCTTGTAATTGACTGTAATTCTGTATTCTGTAATTCACCTGTATTGTGATTGGCTTTCAGAAAAACCATCAGTGGTGTGATTGACTGCTGTAAAATACCCCTGTGCTGTGATTTGCTGTCGTAAAATACCCCTTGTGTTTTGATTGGCTGTTGTTTTGGTTGGTTGTTGTGCTGGGTTTTTGTAAACCCCATGTTTTGTGACTGACTGCATTAAAATCTCCTTGAAGTTTGTAATTTCCAAAGTTTGCCAAAATCATTTAAAGGGATAGTTCACTCAAAAATTAATATTCAGTCATTATTTACTCACCGTCATGTTGATTGAAGGTCCGATTTTTTTTTCAGTGCACAAAAACATGCTGGAATTTCACAGGAAAACAGCGTTTCAGAATCTCCCATACAGTGGAAGTGAAAGGTGACCAGTTTTCACATGTGAAAAAAAAAACATAAAATGCCTCCATACTGCTTGTCTGGTGTAATCCAAGTCTTCTAAAGCCCAACATGCTGTTGATGAAAAGAATGTTTTTTACACCATGTTTTGAGCCTGAATCTTCACTGTAGATCCTGAGCTTGGACCCACATACACATGCACACTGTCTGATGTGTGACAGTGTGCAAATGAGAAGTTGGGATGTTGAGACTTACATTACACCAGACGAGGGTGAACTATCCCTTTAAAAACTCAGTGGAAGTTAAACGTAAAGTCATTTATTTCATTTTTGTCTTTTTTGCTCTTTGCTGCAATTTGTGACATGACTGCAAAGCCGTCTTAATGCTGTACAATGTTTGACCTCGACATTCGACTAAGATAAAAGAATGTTTTTGTATCTCAGCTCATGGACATTGAGAACTAGTTTTAAAATGGAACCGGTTTCAAACTTACAGTTCCTAGAGAATAATTAAGAAATTAAACTCCCAATTCTGCTCATAAATTCCTGCGCGCTAACCTAAGGTGTCCATATGCGAATAGGGCTGGAGAGATTTGTCAATGTAATCATCACCAATTACGAAAATACGTCGATTTGCATATTGTGCGTTGATGCGTTGCTATGAACTGCTGCGCCTGGTCAGAGTATGGATTCACCCAGGGACCATGTTTCTCTTAGTAGACGTCACTTAAGATAGATTTTCTCAATGTTTCTTCATCACCTTCATGTTAAAAGTGATGTCTGCATTGCTGCTGTGAACTTAACGCAATGTGCCATCTAACTGTTATTCTGCCGTTTTGTACTTTCTGTTCACTTTATCAGCCAGGTATGACAGAGAAATGGTTAAAAGGCATTTGGCAGAAAAACAACAAAAATTATTTCAATCAGGAGAGACTTTATTCTGAGTGTACAAAATATATTTATTTGACATGAGCACAATTGAGATGAGAAGTGTTAAGTCTTTGACGGTTTGACTCCATCATGACATCATCATGTATAAAGGGAGTAGTGAAGCCATGATTAGTAAAGGAAACCGCTGATGGAGTCTAGAAACTGGTGGTGATGGTGAAGGGATGGCTGAAGATCTGGATGAGATGCCAACTGGTCTTCTGATGAGCTCAGCCAGGACAGTGGATTAGAAAAACTGGAGGAGAATTGGGTGGAGGGGAGTTGCAACAATTCCATGCAGAAATGACAGCTGAAAGTGGCAGAGAGGAGAACAGATGTAAAGTTTTTTTTTGTTTTTTTTAACACAATATTTTATTAATTCTCAAAACAGACAGAACAAAAACCATGACAGCAAGACAGGTATGAGCAAATCATATACCATAAATGTGTTTTGGGTTTATTTATGTTTGTTGTTAAGTTTTCACAGGTGACAAGTGAGGGCAGTATCTGGGTTTTTGTCTGGATAAAGATAGCAAATATTAAAGTTTATTTGGCAAGGGAATAGCTTGAAGAAAATTAGAATAACCTCATTTGATGTTAATGGAATCCCCAATCCTGTTAAATGGGCAAAAATTTTGACCAAATTAAAGAGAGAAAAATCAGATATTGTTTATTTGCAGTTTGTTTTTTTCCTCGGCACATGCCTCTGGTCGAAGAAGAGGAGTCGCTATACTAATCTCTAATAGGATAAATTATGAACATGCGTCAGTAATTAAAGATAAGGAAGGTAGGTACATTTTGATAAGAGGACAAATAGAGGGGACTCCGCTGACTTTATTTAATGTTTATGCCCCTCCCGGGTGTGATTTTATTGTTTTTTCAAAAATATTTTTAACATTATGGCTTCTGAAACGGAGGGTATACTTATTTGTGGAGGTGATCTGAATGTCTGTCTGAATCCCAAATGAGATTCCTCTAAATTTTGTATTCATCAGATATCATCACTTGTCAAAAAAGTAAATTATCTGATGAAAGACATAGGGATTATTGATGTATGGAGGGACCTCTTCCCTACAAATCGAGATTATACTTATTACTCTCACGCCCATGCTACCTATTCCAGAATTGACTACTTCTTTATTTTTGGGAAAGATAGACACAGGATAACTGATTGTGAAATAGGTACGATAGACATCTCAGATCATGCTCCACTGTCTGTAACTCTCTCTTTTGGTTACCAACATAAATCCACACTCTGGAGACTCAACTCAAGTGTATTAAATAGTCCGCAAATCAAAGAACAAACCAAGTCAGAGATTACACTGTATATGGAACAAAATGATAATGGGAAGGTGAGTCTGTCTGTGCTTTGGGATGCTGGTAAGGCAGTGTTTAGGGGGAAGATTATCGCATTGACTTATTTTCTGAAGAAACAAAGACAGCAGAAAATTAATAGTTTACAGTCCCAATTAAAATATCTAGAAAAGGAACATCAACAGAAGATGAGTCAGGATCTTCTTAAAGATATTAAAAGAGTTAGAAGTGAGATCGATAATTTATGTATCCAAGATTTAGAGAAGAAAATTGTGCGTTTAAAACACAGACACTATGAAGTTGGTGCTCAATCAATGAGGCTCTTGGCAAGGAAACTGCACAGGCAAGAGGCAGATTCCACTATTCACAAAATACAAGACCCAATAACAAAAAAAACACATTGTAGGCTACAGGAAGTTCAAAATGTATTTGAATCTTACTATAAATGTCTCTATACCAAACCACAAGAGCAAACGAGATGAGGACATAGACTCTTTTTTACGTTCAATAAATCTTCCCTCAGTCACTGCAGAACAAAATGATATGCTCAAAACTAAAATAACAGTAGAGGAGTTACATGACGCCATTGCCAGGCTTAAACCGAACAAATCCTGTGGCACTGATGGATTCAACTCAGAATGGTACCAAATATTTAAAGAACAACTTACACCTGGCTTGCTCTCAGTATGTAATTGGGTTCTAGCAAAGGGTGAAATTCCACCCTCTTGGAGAGAAGCCATATTATCGGTAATTCCAAAAGAGGGCAAGGACAGAATAGACTGTGCCAACTATAGACCAATTTCTGTCCTTAATGTGGACTATAAGTTGTTTGCATCTATAATAGCAAGGAGAATAGAATCTTTATTGCCAGATCTTATTTCTAACGATCAAACCGGTTTTATCAGAGGTAGACAAACCCAGGATAATATACGGAGGACTTTACATATCATGAGACATATTCAAATAAACAAAATAAGTTCTGGGATTGGATGCCGAAAAGGCTTTTGACTCAGTGAATTGGTTATACCTATACAAGGTTTTAGGAAAGTTTGGGTTTCATGATGATGTTATTAGCATTATTAAGAGTTTGTATGACAAACCATCTGCTAAAATTAAAATCAATGGAAATTTAACAAAAGGTTTCACTCTGGAGAGAGGCTGCCGCCAAGGATGTGTCTGCTCACCCTTGCTCTTTGCGTTGTTTATTGAACCACTCAGTCAGTGGATTAAGCAGAATGATAAAATTAAGGGAATAAGCATAGCAGGGTTTGAACATAAAATTACCCTTTTTGCTGATGACGTTTTGATCTATTTGAGCTCTCCTTTGCTCTCTCTTACTAATTTAATGAATTCACTTATAACATTTGGATCTTTGTCAGGATACAAAATAAACATTAAAAAGACACAGGTGCTAGTCTATAATTACAATCCCCCAGACAAGATAAAGTCTGAGTATTTCATTGATTGGAAAGCAGATTAAATGAAATACTTGGGCTGTATCTGCCTAAAGATTTGGACAGACTTCGATCAATTAACTTTGGTCCCTTGAACTCTAAAATTAAAGCAGACATAGCTAGATGGAATCTGCTCCCATTCATGAGTCTAGCCTCCAGAGTGGAATCAGTCAAAATGAATGTATTACCAAGATTTTTGTATTTGTTCCAAACTCTGCCTGTTGAAATCCCAGAGAAACAATTCGTGGAATGGGTCAGACTTATTTCAAAGTACTTGTGGCAGGGCAGGAAACCTAGGAGGAGATATAATATACTCCAACTGCCAAAGAATAAAGGGGAGTCTGGCACTCCCATACCTTGTTGGTGCAATCCCAAGTTCATTTCACGTTGGAAAGATATTGAAAATACTTTAACTGATGGCACCCCAATTCAAGCTCTGATAGCAGATAAAGCGCTATGGCCGCATTTGATGGACAAGGATAACCCATGGATTCTTCTGCCCCTGAAAATATGGAATAATGTGGCAAAAATGTTCAACTTACAATCAGTGGAAAAATATCTGAGATGGTGTGCCTATGACAGTGGATTTACTCCTAACACTTTGGACAGTAGGTTCAAGGTCTGGGCCACAAGGGGGCTTACCGCCTACTGTACTCTTACGAACAATGGGGAACTTCAAGACTTTGAAACCCTAAAAGAAAAGTTTAGTTTGGAACACAAGGACTTCTTTCGATATTTACAAATGAGACACTACTTTTGTCAAGAAATAAAAGGTGGGCATAAAGAGGTCATTCTAAAGAAAGGGTTAATGACTGTATTTTTTTCAGCATATGGATCACAAAGCTTAATCAAAATTGTTTCTAGACCCTACAACGGATTTGTAATCCAGAAAACAATCTCCACATTATATATTAAAGAGAGATGGGAACAAGAAGGTTTAATGTCTCTGACAGAGGAAAAATGGGAGTCTATTTGGCTTTATTTATAATTTTATATATTTATATCTTTATTACACCATCTCAGAAAAAACACTTTTCAGACGATTCAGGTTGTTGGAGACAATCATTATCATATTTTTTGGGACTGCAATGCAATCCATTCCTTTTGGCAGGATATACATATGGTGATAGAGACTGTGCTAGCAAGATATTAAGATCCCATCCACCTTTGAGGTATTGTACTTGGGTAAATTACCAAAAAAAACATGATTTTAAGGAGACACAAGTATTTATTTAAAATAATTTTGGCTGCGAGTAAGAAAGTTATAACTAGAAAATGGCTACAGCCAGAATCACCTACAGTACAAGAATTTATTGAAATTATGAAGGATATTTATTTTATGGAAAAGCTGACATTTTCTTTAAAGCTTCAAGTAGGTAGATTCCAGTTATATTGGGCTAAATGGGCACAGTACTCTAATACCATAGAACCTGGCTATTTTTCTTTGTAATCTATTTTTTGGGGGTAATCATTTGATAAAATAATTCCCGTTACAAGTTTAAAGGGCATTGATGAAAGATTTAATTATGTTTATCCCAGCCTGCCATTCATCTCTCCTCTCCTGTGAGCTATTTCCGCTTTCATTGGGTTTTTTTTTTCTCTTTTTGTTTTTGTCTTTTTTTTCCTTTATATATTTATATATATATACGTATATGTATATATATATGTATATATATATTATATATATATTAATATATATATATATCATATATATATACATATATATTAACTTGACTTGGAATGTTGTTCTTTGTCCTTGACTTGCTTTTCTTTATAGTTAATTGTGTGTGTGTATATATATACACACACACATATATATATATCTTAAAAAAGAGAGTCATGTTATGCAAGTCCTTTGTTGTAAGAAATAAATATGTAATTTTTAACCACTAATTCATAGAGATTTTTTTTTTAATGAACCATCTTCATCATTTTTGAGTAAGTCACCTTTTTTAATGTAGTGGTGCTTATTCTTCCAAATAAAGTTAAAGTTTAGTTTGTTTATTTCTTTAACAATCTCAGGAGGTATAGATAGTTTTCAGTAACGTGACTTGCCGGGAGCCCTGGAGGGCAAAACAATGTTCCAAGATGGCGGCGCGCAACAGACTGTCTGCTGACAGACAAGAGAATAGTCATTTAAATCACCTGTCAGCAGCCGAGAAAGAAAGATATCGAAATAAGTTGGAAGTGTTGAGCACTTGTGACCCGTATACAGCACCGACTGCTGTATACAAGCCGTTAAACACCGCCATGTCCCTGCCGAAACTCAAATTCGGCGATGTTTACATCTACCTGGTTGAGAACCCGTCACCCTACACTGCTGCCAGAATGAAGGCATATAAGAGCACCGATAGTTACCAGTATTTCCGATCAGGATGGGTAAATAATGCTGCTGTTTGGGAGGTAAAGGACAAGGGATTTTTCATTCTAAAAGCAAAGGTGAGTAACGTTACCAATGTAGCTAACACTAGCTATCAAATTAATTTAAATTTACGTTAATTCATGAGTCAGTTTCAGGGACGTTGTAGTCAGTGTGTAGCACAGTGATTATTTGTCAGGGGAAATCATTTAATATGAGATAAATCTTATCAAACATTATTTTCCAATGCCAGGTAAACCATTACTACAGCTTAAATGACCCCCCACTAACAGCCTGGGTTGCTGTGGAGAAGGAGGGATTGGTGCGTTTTGGTCACTGCACCTGTATGGCGGGTCTAGGAGAGGTGTGTTCACAAGTAGGAGCCATACTGTACGCCCTGCTTGCAGCTGTGAACAAATTGAGTGGCACTTCATGCACAGATGAAGCCTGTCGCTGGAATGAGCCTAGTATGGCAGCAATCAGGACAGTAGGCTATGCACCAGGGAGCCAGATAGATTTCACAAAGGCCCAGAGAAACAGATCTGCTGATGGGTCTGGTGGTGTCCTCCCCCCTGCCAAAATCCCACCACTAACCTCAGATGAATGTGTAGCATTCTATAAAACTACTACTGCTACATTTAACCGAAGAAAACGAAAACCAGCCCTTCAAAAGCTCCATTTTGTCTGTTGTCTCTGGCCATGCACAGAGGTACATACCTCAAGCCATGAACCTGAGCATCCCTGAACCCCTGAGCAAGATCTATCAGCCAGAGCACAGGTCACTGTCACACCAAGAGCTGCAGGCAAAGAGTCAGGAAGTCTTTACAGGGTTAAGCATAACAGAAGAACAGGTCAGTCAATATAAAGTCAGGAATATTACAGGCACAAATGTAGAAAACAAGTTCCCCCACAGAATCCAATACTGTCATATTCTAATGTTACTTCATCATCATTTACAATTGTCACATATTACTAACTTGTTAACTCAACCTTTTTCATTTGTAGTGTCATGCAATAGAAAACGAAACAAGACCTCAATCAAAATGTGCCATGTGGTTCAGCCAGAGGGCGGGAAGGGTGACGACATCAAACATCCGAGCGGCCTGCCATACAGATCCTGAAAAAACCAGCTGTCTTGAAAATCTGGAATTAAAGAATACAGGGTCTATGCAGCAATCCTTAAGTTAAATTGAATATTTTAAGACCTTTTTTAAGACCCTTTCCAGACGTTTTAAGACCTCATCTCCACTTAGAGTTCTAGCTGGTTACGTCTAGAGCGGCAATGATTAGTTGAGTAATTGATTACTTGCCAACTATTTTGATAAATCATATTGAGTTGTTTTTAAGAATAAAATTTCCAAATTCTGTGACAGGAAACTAAATATCTTTGGGTTGTGGACAAAACAAGACTTTTGAGGACATTGTGGGAATTTGTGATCAACATTTTCCACCATTTTCTGACACTTTATGGACTAAACAACTAATCAATCAATCGCGAAAATAATCAATAATGAAAATTATCAGTAGTTGCAGCTGTAGTTACATCAGCAACACACTTCAACTTACATTTACTAACCCAGTGGTTCCCAAACTGGGGCGCGGGCCCCCCTGGGGGGGCACAGAGCCACTGCAAGGGGGGCGTGAAAGACCAGGGGAGAAAAAAAGAGTGAAACAAAGCTGAATGAATATGATCTATGTAGGGGGAATAAACAAATGAGTTTGCTGTTTCTATCCAGCTGACCTTTATTTTGCTAAAATTTAACTTTTGAATTCTTTTTTATCAGTTCCACCCCCAACTATTGTTAACAACTGATTGAAAATTTTGTGGTGGTGGTGGGGGGGCTTGAACTTTGTTGCTTCCAGGGGGCATACGGAAAGTTGATCACTGTACTACCTACCATACTTTTTGAACAGCACACGAACAGTCTTAGTTATGTGACTCTATATGATAAATCAGATAATTGATGACTAACTATACATATTGAAAACAAACTGTCAATTTAAATACCCTAAAATCAATTTAAGACTTAATACTTTAAGCCAATTCGCTAAATTGATTGATCAACTTCATACTTAAGACCCAGATGCCTGATATACATTTCATTAAAAAAAATCAAAACAGTTAATCGATATCAAAGTGTCATCATCATACCGCACACCGCTGATATAAAAAATAAAGTTGCTTGCAGTGATACCCGACAGTAATAATGTCACACTGATATTAACAATGTTGTGGTTATCATTTATTACCATCATTTAATGTTTACGGCATACATTCAACATTTTTTTCAGATGGGGAACTGAACACAAGAGTAAGGTGGTTGAGGAGTATGCCAAGAGGATGGAGGAGCCACCACACAAGTCTGTCCATCAGGAAGGGAGGGCTGGTCATCAATCCCAAATACCCATGGTTAGGGGCATCCCCAGATGGCATTTTAACATGTGACTGCCATGAGATGGGTCTGCTGGAGGTGAAGGCGCCCAGCAGCCTTCAGGAGAGCACATTAATGGAGAAGAGCAAACATGACCGCACATTTTGTCTGCAAGAGGTTGAGGGCAAACTTTCATTGAAGAGGGACCACCAGTACTATTTTCAGGTGCAAACACAGATTCATCTTACACAGGCTAGTTACTGTGACTTTGCTGTCTGGGGACCAGGGGAGGGAGGCAAAGGGGAAATTCACATAGAGAGAATCCTGCCTGATACTGTCTTTTTTGACACCATCTGTAAAAAGGTACACACATTTGTCCAGAAGTGCATCATTCCAGAGCTGCTAGCAAAGGCGTTCACAGCCCCAATTCTTACATCACACAACACCAAACCATCTGATGGCAAAGGATGTTACTGTGGGGTGCCTGTCCTGCATAATGATGATAGACTTGAGTGCAAGTCAGGAATCTGTAAAGGACAGTACATGCACAAAAGTTGTTTGAAACTTGACACCATACGTTTGAGAATGTCAAGTTGGAAATGCAGCGACTGTGTGCGAGAAATAGCTAAACAAAAGAGGGAAAACAGGAAAAAAGTACAAGTTTGAAGTGTTTTATTTGACACAGGCTACACACTTGTGTGTCTTATACAAGCTTGTGTAATGAAAACAAGCACAAAGCAAGTGTTCCAAAACATGTAAAAATGTATATACAGATGTGGAAAAAACATGAAATACAAACATGAAATAAATAAATATTTTTGAAGTATTAAAAGGATGAGCTTATCAGTGTCGGTCATCATTTCATTTTTGAAAAAAAAACCCTTCTTTAGCCTAAAGGAACAACTGAGGGAGCCAAATTTGTCAGTGCACAGCACACATGGACTATTTTGTCTAGAGGCACTAGACCTTTTGGGTGCTCAGCTTCACACATTTTAATTCTTACTGTACTTTGAAGTATGGTGTACCGGTTTCTAACCTCGCCAATAACTCTCTCTACATGGATCCGTACTGATGCAAGTCCTCGTGTGGACTCCAGCTCCACGGGACCGAGTTGCTTTTTCCCTCTGGTAAAGGCTGGGATCTTAAGCTCAGCATTGTACAGACAAACTGAATCTGCCACATCAAAGCCTCTATCGGCCAATATCACATCACCTGGGTTGAGGTGATCTAAAAAAACACAGTTCTCAGTTAAGTGTTTGTCTGATGTTCTACCACCCCAGCCTTTTGATATGAAGGACACTGTTCCTTGTGGTGTTATGCCAATTAGATACTTCATGGTATGGTGATGTTTGTATTTTGAGTAGGTCTGTGCTCTTGCTCTTAGGTTGCTTGGCCTTTCAATAAAAATTTTGAAGCAGTCAATAATACAGGCACATCTACGAAAGACCTGTCTAAATACCATGGGCATTGAGAGCTGGAGCTCTTCTCGATTTGGCCAAAACACGAGTGCTGGGACAAGTCTTGCATGTATCACTTCAATTGTGTTCCGAAATGTTCTGCTGGCAGTTGGAACTGAGATCCTAAAAAGACAACTGAGCAGTGAAAGGGAAATGTTCATTTTCAGCCTCATAAGAGTTAACAGAAGTTGCTGAAATGAAGAGAGATGGGTACCAGTTTGTAGAAATGATATAATAAATGTTAAAACAACTTGTAGTTTGGCATATGATGGGATTCCAGTCATTGTTTTCACTTTTTCATCCTGATTTTCAAAAGCCAATTCATCAAATGTTCCAGATTTAATAATGTCTTTCAACCTTTGGTTTTCCTCCCTAAGCTCGTTACATTCCCTTTGTAATCTTTCAAACTTTTCTTTGCATGCTCTGTTTTGACACTGTTGCTCATCCTCAGCAGGTGGCGCCGGCTCAGCATCAGGCACTGATGACAACTCTAGGAGGACCTCCACTGCATCTTGCTTCTTCTTCTCCTCCGCCCTCTTGTTCTTCATTCTGTTGTGCTGCTCATACCTCTCCATGTCTTTCTCTCTTTTCCTCTTCTTGGTGGCTGGTGTGTGTGTGAAGACAGATGGTACCCAGTCAGGGGACAATGGGTCATCAGATTTGGCACCTATAAAAAGAGAGTTCATGTCAAAAAGTTAGAAAAAAAATTACTTGAATTTCAGTCACACAGCTTGAACTCACATTGTAACATAACAAAAATAATTTTAGCATGGCTGTAGCAAATTTGGCATCAGGCTCTGTCTCATTTTACTTTATTTCCTGATAGATGATCTGACAGACAGAGGGAATGAATATTCCAGGTGGATGTTGAGGAGGTGGTGGGACTGAGAAAACTTCATAGGCAGCCAGAGCAGCAACAAGCAGTAGCCAGGAATTATCAGGAAAGCAGGGGATTTAAATAGCCTACCCTTCTCAGATGAGGAGAGCATTTCAATGATCAGCTGATCAGTATTTGTTGTCTTGCCTGAATTAGCCCCACATGCCTGACTAGTTTAAACAATTTCTCACTTAAACAACTGCTATTCAAACAGAAAATCATCATTTCCTTTCATATTAACTTATTACAACCTTAGTTTTAGGAAGGATGGAGTGATATGAAAAACGTAAATCAAAAACAAAGGATAAAACATATACAGGTATGCATGAAAAACAAAGAGTATCATTCTAAACATAAGTGTAACATCTTGTCTTTGTGCTATTCAGCTGAATATGCGTGTAACAGGATTTCCAAATCCCTCCTTTATGAGTTTATTTGCGTTATCCACCACATCCTTCAAGCGATATTCCACTATGCCAGATTAATCCACTAAATATGTACTCAGCTCTATGCCGATGTGATGATGGGTGAAGATCTTCGGTTCACAAAACAGTCCTGGAGTTATATGAGAAAGAGGGTAGCAGCCTCATCCAGTACAATGGCAGTGAATGTTGAGCCGCGACATTTACACCATGTTTTTAGCCTAAATGAAACTTCGTATATCTCTTAATGGACGCATATGCGGAAGTCACGTGAAATCGACGCCATCTTTACATGCTACCAGCTATATTGCTACAGTTGACATTTAGGCTAAAAACATGGTGTAAATGGCATCTTTTGCGGTTAATTTTTAATGTCGCGGCTCGCGGACACTTTAGTCCAGTTCCTTATGTAATTTCGTTGGATTTTTTTGGAGATTAGGAAAACTATATATTTTTGGAAACCTTATAGTCTAACAAATCAGAAAATACATGATGCCATTTTTTAAAATGTCAGTATGGCAGCCATCTTGGATCTTTAAAGTTGGCTACTTTCAAAAACGATTTTTTAAATATCTCGCCTCCTAGATGACTTAAAATCAAGATTGCAGTGGTCAAATCTACATTTTTGGGGACAAGGAATCCAATGGAGCTAATTACATTGTCAATGATACATGTATGGGTGGCTATTTTGCATTTTTAATCATATCTTGCATTGTTTTACATGATCGTCTATGGGACTATCATCAATGGGACTATTCTGGTAATCTGGATATATCCCAAAACATAGAACATATTTCAAATCAACAGATCAACAGGCTTTTTGCATCACCAATGGTCAGAGGTGGGGCAACTGGTTCTCCAGGAGCATCAGCTTTCTGGTACACTGCCACAATGGTTCCATGAGTGGTGCCTTTGCCATCAGCAGTGTCTTCAGAAAAATCTGTGTTGTCTGCAGCAAAGAAGACAAACATTCCCTTCTTCAGGAAGGGGGGTACGTACAGGCCTTGAAAGTGTTTGGTGTTTTCAACCACAGCATTGGCAAGAGCAGTTTCCAAAAGTATATGAAACACAATAGCCCTGTGTATTCAGAAGACCCATCAACTTTTTGTTTCGTGTGTCATGATGCACAGTCAGGGCCAGCCCCAGGACTTGAGGGTTTTCTCTTGCATGTTGATGCCTGAAGGTTGCAGAATCTCTGGTTGGCTTGCACTTCACCTGTCTGTTGGACTTGAATCCATAGAGGATGTTTTGGCTCACTGTGAGTGCCATTCTGTCAATGACTTTGGTCCTTGTTTCAGTTTCAAGCTCATCCACAGGACCTATGATGATCCAGCGGATCATATTATACAATACACTCGGAACATCATTGATGTTGCTTGAAACTGGAATGACATTTGCTGGTTTTTCCATCTTGAACTCAGCAATGCTCTTGCGTATTATCTGCCCTGTTTTAAAGATGGTCTTCATGTTGTCCATATCATTTTCATCACTTGTGATAACAGAATGTACCATGTCTTCCTCGCATGCTTCAGGGGAGTACAAGACTGCTGGCTTTCTTCTGTTTTTCTGCAGGATAGACTTCACACTGGGTAGTTCAGCAAGGATCTTCTCTTTCAGCCACTTTCTGGTGAATGCAGGGACATGGTTTTCCATGCCATCTGCTCCAAGCATACTCCTGTATGTGCTTTCAATGTCATCCATTGCAAGGTAGGCTTTATTTTGAGTTTGCACATCAACAAGGTTGATCAGCTCAATCAGACATGCATTTTGTTGGGGATATACTTTAGATGAACCCTTTGTGTCACCTTCATCTCGCGTGACATGGAATACATGTTTTGTCCAACAAGATTTGTGATACCTAACATCTACAGCATGGGCATCTGTTGGTGAGATACATGTACTCAGTCTCGTTTTGAATGCTGGGTTTTGAGACTTATCTACAGCTGCCTTGAGAGCTTCTCCAGCATTTGCTGTGCAGACCTTGAACAACCGCTCCTCATTGTGTTCTTGACAAAAAAAGGTCAGTGGCACCGTACGTGACTGTGAATGGGGATGACTGACCAGATGATCCCAGTTCATCCATATCAATGCTCTCCCTCTTCCTTCCACGCGTTTTGACGTTTTGAGGACATGACCCAGTGGATAGTGCTTCTTCATACCGGTCTTGGGCTCTCTGAATGTGTCCCTTGTGAGTTGCCTCCAGGTAACAGCTGCGATGCCAAAATGCTTTGTTTTCATACAGTGCTTCTGTTTTGATGTCCTTGAGCCTCCTTTGCATTTCAACATAGTATCCATCATTCAAACTTGCTCTCTTCTTTACTGTATCTATTATCTTCTGGTAAGAATCTAGTCTAGGCTCTAATACCAACTGTCCTTTACTTTTGGCATCAGATTGACATAGTATGCACAGCTTCCAGTTAATTGTTTCCTGACTCTGGCTCTCTGCTCCAAGCAGACGAAGCTGAGGCTTCTTGTTCATGTTACTCTGATGCAGGTCTACAATAATGAAGTGAAAACACCATTAACATGAAACCACCAATAGGCCCACTACACCTACAATATTATTATTTTTGATGTCCCTCTTAGCTTACCTGCAAATACCGATGTAAAAAAGTATAAATCACGCTGGGGTACTACATCGCCCCTGTCAGGGTACAGCCTGGCTCACTGTACATTATCCTGCTTCCATGGCTACTTTCTAAAGAAAAAGTCAATTATTTGTTATTTTATTCAAAAGAGATCCAGGGACTTTGCAGTTGACACATTTGCTAAGCTAGCATTAGTTTGGACATGCTGCATGCCTGCAAGCAATATAGCCTACCTGGTTCTGAGATGTTTCTATAGCCTACATAGCCTGGCACACTGTACCTGCTTAGTACAGAGCTACTTCCTAAATAAGAAATCACATAGGCTATTGATTCAAAAGTGTGATTATAAAATCATTTCACTTACAAAAAGAATCTGGGGTCAGCAGTTGACACAACAGTAGGCCTAGCTAACTAGAATTCCATTGCTCTGTGAATTCCGTTGCTATGGGAACAGCTTGTCCATATGTTTACTTCGTGTCAGATTCTGTAGGCCTATTATCAAAATTAAAACAGGAAACACAACTAGGGACACAAATGTTTATATTGTCAAGATGAAAGGTCTTATCTGGGCGACCTTGAAGAAGTCGAGCTCTGACAAAAAAAAAGCATTCAATGACCATTTGCCACCATGGCAACTGGTCCAAAATTTGTTTTAATTACATGTCTATAGTGAATAAGAACATTACAAAGTGGTGTAGGCCATTTCACGGGATGTCCTATTCAAAACAGCCAGTTTCATTGGACTAAGTGGCAAATTTACCATTTAAAAGTCACTATTTGTCGCTATTTTTGAAAGTCCAAGATGGATGCCATAATGGCATCTAAAAAATTGGCATCATACATTTTCTGATTTGTTAGTCTTTAAAGTTTTCAAAAATGTATAGTTTACCTAATCTCCAAAAAATTCCAACGAACTCATAAGCCTGGACATAGTGAACTGGACTACTTGGATTACACCGCACAAGCACCATTCACTGCCATTGTACTGGATGAGGCTGCTACCCTCTTTCTCGCCTCAGGACAACAAACCACATCAAAACACATATATAAAGATTTGATTTGTGGCTAAAACTATGATAACTAATATACAGATATACTTGTGTTTACTTGAATGTAAGCCTGGGCATTACTTACCGTTGATGAAGTGTTCGCTGCAAATACGTGTGTATTTGGAGGGCTGCCATGGTTTGCTCTCCCCGGGGACCGAGTTGCGTTTGATAGCGCTGATCCACAGACTTCTCCTCTCGGGGTTGTCTTTATAGGACGGAATGCGGTAAAAACACAACCCCGGCTTTTCTCCGCGGCGGTTTTGTGCACCCGACCGCACAACAACTGTCTGGCATTTTTGAGTTTTCGAGGCTTACGTTAGTGTGTGTTTCTCTGGCTTGTTCTAAGCCTGCGGGTGGCAGGCAAGTCTGTTTTGCCCTCCAAAGGGGCGTTCCATACGGACCGTGACGTCACGTGAAAACTATCTATAGCTAAGGAGTATGCAGGGTAGATCAGCCTTGATATAGTCTCCATCTTTGTTAACAGTGTTCTGCCGAACAGTGTTATGTCTCTTTGCAGCCAATTGTTTAGTGTCTTCCGACATTTATCAATAGTGTTTTGAATGTTGTTTTTCTCATTTGTGACTGGAATTTTAGTAATTCAAATTCCTAGGTATCGAGTTTCTGTTTTAACAGGTATATTATATAATGAAGCATATGAACAATTGTGGATACTCATGAGTTCACATTTATCAAGGTTCAAACACAAACCAGAAGCATGAGAAAATAACCCTACTGTTTGTAAAGCTAAAGAAATTTGTTCTTTGTTTCTTAGAAAAGGCGTTGTTTCATCTGCTAGCTGACTTATAATTAATTGTTGACCATTTATGTTTAGTCCCTCAGTGTTGGATTTTTTTTTATGAGAATAGCCAGTAGTTCAGTAACTATAAATAAGAGAGGTGAGATGCTACATCTGTAGTGGCAGTTTTCACTGCAGGATGGTTTCTTTAGAGGTAGTGGTGTTTTCCTTAGTGCAGGGTGTTCTCCTTGGAGGTGTTTTACCTTAGCTGATTTAGCCTGAAACACATGACTGATTGGGTGAAATACATGATTAAACCACACGAATTTAAGGGAAGCAGATTTTTGCTGTATTTTGAATCATGGGAAGCCAAGAAACAAGGAAAAGTAATACACAATTAAAGCTGCAAGCAGCGTTGAACAGGCCTTCGCACCCCCGTGCCACTCGGAGCCGTCTGCAGCTGCGACCATGTCACCAGAGGCCCACTGGTAGATGAGGTGCTGAATTTTCACTCCCTTTTGACACAGTAGGAAGCAATTGTGTGTTACTTCCTCACTTCCCCACTAGGTTGCACAATGACTGTGACTCATGAGTGTCATGTACATGTGTTCAGGCTGGGATTATTATCATATGTGAAGTTTCATGGCGATGTGAACGTGTACACAGAAGTTAATGCCATGAATGTGTTTGTACGAAATGTCAACCTACGTTGCACTGTCAGGGCGAAGCCCGTCGACAAAATGTTACGACTTCCACAACATAGCATTAGCAAGGTCTGAAGGTTTTCCACACCAAATTTGAGTGAGATACGGTCAAAATGTGCGCAGCAGCACCTCAAAGTCTAAAACATAACATTTCTTGCCACTAGCAGGGGGCGCTATGACAATCACGGAATTTTCTCATGCATATGTGTTCAGGGTGGGACTATTATGAAACATATTAAGTTTGG
>JAWZSL010000218.1:0-38678 GCA_034769285.1 Lutjanus argentimaculatus | reverse complement strand
CACGAAAATCGGTAGACATATGTATCAGACCCAGGCACACAAAAAAGTCTCTTGGACCCATAGGCTAAACCCAACAGGAAGTCAGGCATTTTGAATTTTGTGGTCAACCTTGCTGTCTCGCCATGAAACAGGACAAGGCTATAACTTTGCTATAAATGCTCTTATGTGCACCAAAACTTGACAAGTATGATAAAAGTCCCAGCCTGAACACATCTGCATGACGCTCAGGAGTCATAGTCATAGCGCCACCTAGTGGAGACAGGAAGTAACACCGCATTGCTTCCTACAGCGTCCAAAGGGGGTGAAAAGTCAGCACCTCGTCTGCCAGTCAGCCTCTGGCGACAAGGTCACGGCGGCAGCAGGCCCCGAGTGGCATGGGAGCTGCGGTCGCCAGCACCCCGAGTTGCCGGCAGTCCGAGTTGCGTGGGGGTGCGAGGGCCCGTTCAACGCTGCTTGCAGCTTTAATTAGGGGGCCAAGCCCGCGGGGGCTGGGGAACGCGTATGCAAGGCATACACGTTTCCCAGCACCAGCGGTGCTGGGAACCCTATTGTTTTCGTTCCGATTTTTATTTTTATTATTTCTTTTATTCTTCCGTTGATAAAAGTGGTACTGCAGGATAAACCGTACAAGGGAGGGCGGTGCAATTTGGAGGATTGGTCCAGACCCCTGCACGTACCTCAGGCGCAAAAATTGACATATGTCTGCCAGCAGGTGGCGCTATAAACCAAGGGAAACACGTTTTGGCCTATAACTCCCAAATCCTTTGGCGCACATTCAAAAGCCTCATATCCACAGATTCCCTGAATTGCCCTGAATCACCTGGGCTAGGCCACGCCCCTTTCCGCCTAGAATTTTTTTTCAGGAAATCGCTAAAACTCAAAAACCTACTTTTCTGAACTCCTCCTTGGGGTTTGGTCCGATCAGTGTGAAATTTGGTATGTCCATTCGTCAGCTGGACCTGATCTAAAGTTATCAAAACAGTTTGGTTTGGTCAAAATATGCGCAAATTATTAACGAATAAAATTTTATAGCTAGCTAGAAAAAAGCGAACAGTTGCATATCTCGGTCAAAATAAATGCTAACGACACCAAATCCGAGATCCTTGGTTGTCATGTGACTGTGGGGGTGTGAGCCAAGTTTGGTTGACTTTGCCCACTAGGGGGCGCTGCAAATATGCCAACGTTATATCTCTTAAACGGCAACACCAATTTTTACCAAATTTGGTGGGCATGATGCTGGGTCACTCCTCAGGCCATATCTTGATGATAATCACGACTGGTCAAAGTGGGCGTGGCTTATTACGACATAAACAACAAACATTTATTTTAGCTCAAGTATTACGCTGAGGGCTGTGAAATTTACAGGGTATATATAGAATAGGACACACACCACCCACACCAAAAATTATGCGTCTACTCCACTAGGTGGCGCTGTAACGGACACAATCACGTTTTGACGTGTAACTTCCACATTTTTGATCACAAATTCATAAACTTTATATCCACGTGTTCCCTAAATAGATCCGCATCTTCTGACATAGGCCACGCCCACTTCCACAACATATTTCTCTTTCTAATTCGCTACACGTTAAAAACCTACTTTTTCGAACTCCTCCTAGGGTTTACGCTCCATCTGCACGAAACTTTGCACACACAGTCTCCAGATCGGCCTGATCAAAAGTTATCAAAAGAATTTTGCTACTCCAAAAAATGCGGGTACTTACAAATAATCAATTTTTTCTGCTAGCTAAAAAACACATATTGCTGCATATTTTTGTCAAAGTAAAAGCTATCGACATGAAACTCAAATCACTTGTTTCAGACGTCAGCAAGAGGCTCTGTACCAAATTTGGTGCAAATTTGTCAAAAGGGGGCGCTATAAACAGAGAAACATCAAGCGACACAAAAGTTGCTCAGATTCGCACGAAATTTCGTGAGCGTCATGTGCAGTCACTCCCGAGACCAGCCGTAAAGTTTAGTACTGTTTGGTCAAAGTGGGCGTGACTTGTTACGACAAACATATTCAGCAATAATACAGAGCTTCCAGTGCTCTTCCCATTACTATAAGAAGGGTGGAGAGAGAGGGCAGCCTTGTTTGACCTCATGTGCGATAGCAAATCTTGGCGACGTACTTTCCTGTACCGAAATAGAGCCATTCGCGTTGCGTGGGCTACGCAACGCCCGGGGGCCGAGTCGCGCGGGAGGCTTGGCCCCCTTTCATAACTGCTTGCAGTTCTAGTTATTAGGGGGCCAAGCCCGCGGGGGCTGGGGAACGCGACTGCAAAGCAGACGCGTTTCCCAGCACCAGCGGTGCTGGGAACCCTATTGTTTTTGTTAAAGTTTTTATTATTAGGGCCCGAGCACGTCCGTGCGAGGACCCTATTGAAACTGAAAGAATTATTCTTATTATTATATTTTTTTTAATCCTAAGATCGCATTTTTGGCGGCCTGAACATCCTCAAAAACTCACCAAATTTTGCACACTTGTCACGTCTGGTGAAAAATTAAATATTTTATGGTCGTTACAAAAGGGCGTGCCACAATGGCTCAATGGCGCCCCCTAGTAGTTTTCAAAATCAAAGCCCCCTCCTTTAACTTTGCTCTAGGCATACGAAATTTGGTACACATATGTATCATGCCGGGACGGACAAAAAAGCCTCTTGGAGTGATACCCTAAACCCAACAGGAAGTCGGCCATTTTGAAATCTTTTTTCAATTTTGCCTCATTTTTGGCCATTTTCACACGTCACACTTTAACGAACTCCTCCTACAGGATTAATCAGAACGGCTTCAAAAACACTTTGTACCAACTACACTACTTTGTGATCAAAAGTTATCAAAAGAACGCGCTATCGTTGAAAGGTGTGGCCGTGAGGTGGCGGCGAAATTTGATGCCTCGCCATGAAAAACGAAATTGCTATAACTTTAGCATAAGTGGTCCGATCTGCACCAAACTTCACATGTTTGATAATAGTCCCACCCTCAACACGTCTATATGAAAATATTCCATAAATGTCATAGCGCCCCCTACTGGCGCCAGGAAATGACATGTTTTACAGTTTGAGGTGCTGCTCTGAGCACATTGACCATATCTCACTCAAATTTGGTCAGTGAGGCCTTAAGACCTTGGTCATGCTATATTGTGAAGATCATGACGTATCGTCAAACGGCCTTGCGCCCAGAGCGCGGCCAAGTCGATGTCTCGCCAAAACACAGGAAAGTGGCCTTAATTTCAGTGTCCTTGGTCATATCTGCCTGAAACTTCACATGTGTGTTAATGGTCCAGGCCTGGATATGTGATATGAGTTTCGATGATGGGCGTGGCCAAATGGCTCGGCCACGCCCTTTAAACATCAGCCCCTGCGGCACATTTCACCCACATGCACGAAAATTGGTACACATATGTATGACACCCAGACGCACAAAAAAAGCCTCTTGGACCCATTGGCCAAACCAAACAGGAAGTCGGCCATTTTGAATTTGGCCAACATTTTTGCCGTTTTGCACGTGTTCTTTTTTATCAAAACTCCTCTACCGGATTAATCAGAACGGCTTCAAAATCACTATGCGCAATCTAGGACAATGTTGTGATCAAAAGTATCAAAAGATTCCGCTCTCTGTTGAAGGGCGTGCTCCGTGTTGTGGCGGCGAAGTTTGCTGTCTCGCCATGAAAACATGAAATGCTTAACTTTACCATAAATGGTCCAATCTACACCAAACCTGAAAATGCTTGATAATGTCCACCCTGAACACGTCTACATGCAGAAATTTTGTAATTGTCATAGCGCCCCTGCTGTGCGACAGGAAATGACATTGTTTTAGACTTTTGAGGTGCTGCTCTGAGCACGGTTGACCATATTCAACTCAACATTTCGTCAGAAAGGTGTTGGTAATGCTATATTGTGGGACCATGATGTCTCGTCCAAACGATGCCGCACTGACGGCGCGACGAAGGTCGATGTTTCGCCAAAACACGGAAGTGGCCATAACTTCAGTTTACTTAGTGGAATCTTCCTGGAATCTTAACAAGTTTGCCTCTGGTCCGTCCTGAGCATTTGATTTAATTCGCAAGTGGGCGTGGCTAACAAACTCAGTCCATAACTTCTCTGATTAACGTCAAAAGGGTGTGACCACATAGACTACTTAGTGCTTAAAAAGTTATTCAAAAGAATTGATCAGTGTAGAACAGTGTGGGTGTGGCATGGCGTCGACTTTTGATGTCTCGCCATGAAAAAACCCCCCCCCCACGAAATTGCTCTAACATGGGATTCAATGCTCAAATCTGCTCAAAAACTTCACATGTATGATAAAAGTCCTGGCCTGAACCACACTACATGACGCTCACGAGATCATAGTTCATAGCGCCACCTAGTGGGAGACAGGAAGTAACACGGCATTGCTTCCTACAGGTGTCAAGGGCCTGAAAATTCCTGAGCACTCGTGTGCCAGTCGCCTTGGCCACAAGGTCATGACGACCGCAGAGGCCCCGAATTGGATGGGGGCTGCGGTCGCCCAGCACCCCCAGTTGCCGACACCCGAGTTGCAAGTGGGGGTGCGTGGGCCGATCAACGCTGCTTGCCAGACTTTAATTATTTTTATTTTTTTCCACCGGGGTAAAACTCTTGTGCATCCTAAACCGTGCTGGGAGGGCTCGGTGCAATTTGGTGGGTTGGTCCATGACCCCTGCACGTACCTCAGGCGCAAAAAAATCACAATTGTCCGCCAGCAGGGGGCGCTTTAACAAGGAACGCGTTTTGGGCTATAACTCCCAACCGTATGTCGCACATTCAAAAGTCCTCATATCCACAGATTCCTGAATATGCCCTGAATACTGGGCTAGGGCACGCCCATTTCCGCCCTAGAATTTTTTTACCGCAAAATCGCGAAAACTGTAAAACCTACTTTTCGAACTCTCCTTGGGGTTTTGTACCGATCACTGTGAAACTTGGCCGTCAGTCTTCTGATGGACCTGACCAAAATTGTTAATAAAACAATTTTGATCCGTCAAAGTATGCGCAAATTATTAACGAATAATTTTTCAAGCTAGCTATAAAAACGCGAACAATTGCATATCTCTGGTCAAAATAATTGATAATAACCACCTAAGTCTGACAAGCCTTGTTGCATTGTCAACTGTGAGTGTGTCAGCACAATTTGGCTAATGTTGCCACTAGGGGGGCGCATGCAAATCTGGGACATTTATTTCTCTAAAACAGCACACCGATTTTACGATAATTTGGTGGGTATGATGTTTGTACTCCTCAGGCCATATCTTTAAGGTACTCTGGACTGTCAAAGTGGGTCGTGGCTTATTTAACGAGATAAACAAAACAAACATTTATTTCAGCTCAAGTGTGTATGCTGAGGCTGTGAAATTTACAGGGTATATATAGAATGCACAAGACCACCCATACCAAAATTGTGCATTATCCTCTAGGTGGCGCTGTAATGAACGCAAATGCCATTTTCGCCTGGTAATTCCACATTTTTTAATCACACTCTACTTAAACTTTATATCTACTGTTTGCGCCCTAAAGTAGATCCGCATCTTTTGAATAGGCCACGCCCACTCCACAGCGCAGATTTCTCTTTTGTAAGTCACTACATGTCAAAAACCTATTTTTCGGTACTCTCTCCTAGGGTTACGCTCCATCTGCACGAAACTGTTCCACACAATCTGCAGACGTGCCTGATCAAAAGTTATACTAGAATTTTGGCTTACTCCAGAAAAACACAGGTTACTTATAAATTTGCAGTTTTTTTTGCTAGTAAAAAAAAATTCCTGTTGGCATATTTTTGGTCCAATAAAAGCTATTAACACAAAACTCAAGTCACTTGTTTCTAGGGTCAACCAGAGGCTCTGTTTATGCCAAATTTCGTACAAATTGGGCAAAAGGGGGGCGCTATAAACACAGTACTAACAAGTGACAAAACAAAGTTTGCTCGGCTCCGCACGAATTCGGCGGAGCCTTGATTGGAGTCCCTCCCGAGGCGCCTGGAAAGTTTAGTGGATGGTTTGGTCAAGTGGGCGTGACCTGTTACAACAAAAACATATTCGGCCTTTGACCACTTTCAGTGTTTCCCATTCAGCAAGAGGAAGGAGAAACAGGGGGTTAGCCTTGTTTGACCCCACATCGTCAGCAAATCTCGGCTAGTGCCTCCTGGTGGACGAAAAACAGAGCGTTTGGCGTCTGCATGGGCTCCACCATGCCCGGGGGCCGAGTTGCGCAAGGAGGCCTTGGCCCCCGTTCATAAATGCTTGCAGTTCTAGTGATTATCTATTTTTTTTTCCTCTGTTTGATCGCATTTTGTTGGGGGCTTTAACATACTCAAAAACTCACCAAATTTGACATGCACTTCGTCCTTGGCGAAAAATTTAGTTGCTCGGGAAAATCTCAGGAATGCCCGTCGCAAAATGGCCGAAATGGCGCCACCTAGCAATTTTCAATCGGCTCCTACGGGCAGCCCGTTTTTGACGAAAATTCCTCCGAAATTCGGAGGGGGTCGTGTATCATCCCAAGACGCGCGAAAATGCTGCGCTTGGACTTTTTTCTTAAACCAACAGGAGTCCGCCATTTTGATTTGAAAATTCTGATGTTGGCGATTTGCGATGGGTCCTCTTAAAAGCTAACTCCTCCTAGACGGTTCGTTTGGACGGCTTCAAATTTGGCATGTGCCAAACGCTACACCGCTTGATGAGTAAAGTTATTAAAAGAATCTCGTGTATCTCGTACGGCGGTTGCGTGGGCAGCGCGGCAAAGTTTGATGTTTCGCCCATGAAACCTGAGGAGCGCATAGCTTTGCCATAAATGGTCGATCTGCACCAACTTCAACGTATGATATTAGTCCCGGCCCTTGAACACATCTAAATGATGAAAATAATCTGTTGAACGTCATGGCGCCCTGCTGGCGACACGGAAATGCAATGTTTTACACTTTTAGGTGCTGCTCTGACCACGTTGAATTTATTTCAAACTCAAATTTGGTCAGAAAGGCTTAAGATGTTGGTAAATGCTATATTACGAAGACAGAACGTCTCGTCAAACGGCGCCGCCTGAGGGGCCGCGAGCGAAGAGCCGGACGTCTCGCCAGTGAACCACGAAAGTGCCATAACTTGGGCCGGTATTTGGGGGTTCGAAGGCTTCCTGAAACTTCACTTGGTTGTAAACGTGGCCCTCCTTCGATCATATGATATGAGTTTCGTGGAGGGGGCGTGCTATGGCTCGTCCACGCCTTAAAACTGCAGCCCCCGCGGCCGTTGACTGACTGTGAACGAATTCGGTACGCACATGTATCACACCAGACGCACAAAAAGTCTCTTGGACCATAGGCTACGCCCACAGGAAGTCAGCCATTTTGAATTGAATGTTTTTTTCTTGGAAGTTCCTCAGAGCTATTCCTCCTACCACGGTTGTCGGATCGGCTTTCAAAATTTTGGCATGCTGCAACTAGGACCACTTGATGATTTATAAAAGTTATTAAAAAGATCTCGTGTATCTTGTAAGGCGTTGCCATGGCGGCGCTGGGCGTTAAGTTTGTTATTCGCCATGAAACTCGAGAGCGCTATAACTTTGCCATAAAACATGGTCGATATCTGCACCAAACTTCACACGTATGATAATAGTCCGCCCTGAACACATCTAAAATGAAAATAATCTTTGAACGTCATGGGCCCATGCTGGTCCGACAAGGAAATGCAATGTTTTACACTTTGAGGGTGCTGCTCTGGACCACGTTGAACATATTCAACTCCAAAATTGGTCCGAAAGGCCTTAGATGTTGGTAATGGCTATATTATCAAGACCGGATGTTCTCAACAAACTGGTGCCGCCTGACGGCACGGCGAAGTAGAGTTTGATGTCTCGCCATGAAACATGAAATTGCTATAACTTTACCAGAAATGCTTCCGAGCTGGGCACCAAACGTCACCGTATGATAATAATCCCAGCTGACGCATATCTACGTGCAACTCACGAAGTCACGGTCGTAGCGGCCACCTAGCCTGGGGGGGCGGGAAGTAACGCCGCGGTTGCTTCCTGCGGCGTAGCCGAAGGGGCTGTAAAATTCAGCAGCTCGTCTACCGGCGGGGCCGCTGGGGCCGCCCCCCCGAGGTTGGGCCAGGGTGCGAGGGCCGTTCAAAGCTGCTTGCAGCTTTTAATTAGGGCGCCGAAGCCACCGGTACGGTGCGAGGAACCCTATTGAAATTGAAGGAATTATTAGGGCCCGAGCACGTGTCGTGCGAGGACCTATTGAAATTGAAGGAGGTTATTATTCTTTTTTTATTATTCCTCCAAATGAATTGCCTTTTTGGGGGCTTTATCATATCAAAAAACTCACCAATAATTGGCGAGAGTCACCATCAGTGGTGGTGAAAATTTACGTGTATCATGGTTTTTTGGCGGTGGGGGGCCAAAATGGTTAGGCCACGCCCCTTATTACAGCCGAGTGCATGTTTACCTGATATGCATGAAATTCGGTGACACACGTATATTTCATGCCAGACGCACAAAAAGTTCCGGGGAACCATGGGCTAAAACCAACAGGAGTTCAGCCATTTTGGATTTCGCGGGACCATTTTTGGCGTTTTCCACGTGTTGTATTTTAATGAACTTTCTAAACAATTGATCGGATAGTGGACTTCAAAATTGGTTTGTGTGAACTCAAACTAACTTGTGATCAAATGTTATTAAAAGATTGCGCTATCGTTGAGGGGTGCCCGCAGCGGAAGGTACAGAAAATTTTGATATCTCGCCATAAAAAAAACGAAATTGCTATAACTTTGGGGTTAAATGGTCCGATCTGCACCAAACATTCAACATGATGGGATAATAGTCCCACCTGAACACTTATACATGCCGAAACTTTTGTATTGTCATAGCGCTGGTGGCGACAGGAAATGCCATCTTTTGCTCTTGAGGTGCTGCTTTGAGCACGTTGACCATATACAACCTAAAAATTTCGGTCAGAAGGCCGTGAAGACCGTTGGTAATGTTATATTGTGAAGGGATTGTTTGACATTATTGTTAAACGGTGTTGTCCTGACGGCGCGGCGAAGGTAGACGTTTCGTCAAAACCAAAGAAGTGGCCTTAACCTTCAGTCTCCTAGGTTCATATTGGCCTGAAAATTCATAGGTGTGTTTAGTGGGTCCAGCCCTGAACATGTGATTTGAGTTTCATGAGGTGGGCTGTCCAAATGGCTTTGGCCACGCCCCTTAAACAGCAGCCCCCGCGGCCACTTTCACCGACATGCCGAAAAATCGGCACACCTATGTATCACACCCAGGACGCACAAAAAAGCCCTTTGGACCCATTGGCCAAACCCAACAGGAAGTCAGCCATTTTGAATTTTGCAAAATTTTTTGGCGTTTTCGCACGTGTTGTATTTTAACGAACTCCTCCTACAGGATTAATCCGAACGGACTTCAACATCACTGACTATCATCTAGACTACTTTTTGTGGGAAATGTTCTTCAAGATTTTTCCATCATTACACGGTTTGGCTATGTCATGGTTTGGCCGGCGAAGTTTGATGTCTCGCCTTGAAACACGAATTGCTATAATTTTGGGATTCAGTGTTCCAATCGTCACCTAAACTTCAACATGATTCATATAGTCCTGCCCTGCACACTCTACATGACAAAAGTTCTGTGATAGTGATAGCACCCCTACTGGCGACAGGAAATGACCATGTTTTTGACTGTTGCGGTGCTGATCCCAGACGTTGACCGATATCCGACTTCAAATCTGGTTCAGAAAGGCATTAAGATATTGGTTTAATGGCTTATATTGTGAAATAAACCAGGATGTTTCGTCAAATGGTCTCGGCCTGACGGACGCGGCGAAGGTTAGGATGTTTCGCCCAAAACAACTGAAAGTGGCATTAACTTCTGTGTATACTTGGTTCAATTCTGGATTGAAACTTCACACGTTTGTTAACGGTCCAGGCCTGAACATATGTATGAGTTTCGTCAATGAGGTGGCTGTAAGGCTTGCCGCACGCCCATTAAAGTGCCCATTACTAACTCTATAGCAAGGTTCGCCCAAAATGCCCGAAAATCCGTAACACAACTGTATCATACCCAGTCATGCAAAAAAAAAGACCTCTTGGATGCATAGGCCATACCCAACAGGAAGGTCGGCCATTTTGAATTTTGGCGGTCCATTTTTGTGCGTTTTCCACGTTGTCGTATTTTACGAACTCCTCCACCAGAAATAATCCGATGACTTCATAAAATGGTCCGAGTCGTGTGTGCCATCTAGAAAAAGGCATGATGAAAAGCTCTTAAAACAACTTGAGTCCAACGTGGAACGGTTTAGCCAGTGACGTGCCGTCGGACTTTTGATGTCTCGCCATATGAAACACGATATTGCTATAACATGGGATTTAATGGTAGAATCTGCTCCAGGACTTCACATGTATGATAAAAGTCCAGGCTGAACAACACCCGCATGACAACTCAAAAAAACAAGTCAGAGTCATGGGCCACATGGCTACACGTGGCGGCCGCATCAGGCCCGAGTTGCGCGGGGGTGCGAGGGCCGTTTCACGCTGCTTGCAGCATTTAATTATTATTATTCTTTTTTTCCTGAAACTAAATCGCTTATTTGGGGACTTTAACATACTCGAAAACGCGCAAATTTTGGCGTTATCTGGTCGCTATCCAGTCGTGAACGTGACAATTTACGTACATGCTATTTGGGTTTCGGTGGTGGGCGGTCCAAAATGGCTAGGCCCACGCCCCTTAAAAACAGCAGCCCCTGGCGGCTTGTTTAACCGACATGCACGAAAATTGGTACACACATACTATGACCACCCCAGACGCACAAAAAAAGTCTCTTGGACCCATAGGCTAAAACCCAACAGGAAGTCAGCCATTTTGAATTTGGCGGCCATTTTTGGCCTTTTCGACCTTTTGTTTTTTAACGAACTCCTCCACCCACATTTAATCGGATTGACTTCAAAAATTTACTGAGCGAGCTCGGGACTCATGTAATCAAAATTTATGAAAAGATCTTCATACATCGAGGGCGGCAAGCGCTGCGGAAGGTCAATTTTGATTGTTAGCCATAAAAACACGAGATTGCTATAACTTTGTGGTGTTTAAAGGTCTGAATGCACCAAACTTTTCAAGGATGGATAATAGTCCCACCCTGAACAAGTTACATGCTCAAATTTTGCAATTGTATTAGGCCCCCTGCTGCGAAAAAGGAGCAGGCCATGTTTTAGGACTTTGATTGCTGCTCTGACCATGTTGACCTATATCCAACTCAAATTTGGTCAGAAGGCCATAACATGTTGATAATGCAATATTATGAAGATCATGCTGTCTTGTCAAAGGGCGTCGCCGTGACGGCAGCGGCGGAAGAGTCAACGTTTTTCGCCAAAACACAATAAGTGGCCATAACTTCAGTGTCCTTTCCTCTAATCTTTGTGAAACTTCAATGGTTGTAACTGGCCCTGCCCTGAATATATGATATGAATTTCATAAGGTGGCGTGGTCTTAAATGGATTGGCACGCCCTTAAAAATAGTAGCCCCCGCGGCCCGTTTCACTTACATGCACGAAAAATCGGTACATCACATGTATCCCACCCAGACGCACAAAAAAGTCTCTCTTGGTCCCCATGGGCTAAACCCAACAGGAAGTCAGCCATTTTGAATTTGTGGTCAATTTTGGCGTTTTCCCCCTGCCGTATGTTTAACGAAAATCCTCTACAGGATTGAATCAGAATGACTTCAAATCATGAGAAGCATCTAGGACTACTTTGTGATCAAAAGTTATTAAAAGGATCGCGCTCTCGTTTTAAAGGGCATGGCCTTGAAAGCTGGTGGCGGCCAAATTTTGATGTCACGCCATAAAACACGAAATGCTATAACTTCAGCATTCATGTTCTGACTGCACGCAACTTCACATGTTTTGATTATAGCCCAGCCCTGAACACCATCTATATTGACAATTGTCTGTGATTGGCATAGCACCCTGTGGCGGACAGGAAATGACATGTTTTAGACTTTTGAGGTGCTGCTTCCAGCAGTTGGACCATATCCAACTCACATCTGGTAAGACAGGGTCTTAAGACCTCGGTAATGTTATATTGCGGATGTATCATGATGTATCGTCTCAAACCAGCGTTTGCCATTGATGAGCGCGGCGAATGTTGATGCCTCGCCATGAAACACGGACTTGCTATAAACAGGAGATTAAATGGTCACTTCTGCTCCAAAACTTCACATGTATGATATTAATCCCAGCCTCTGAACACCTCCACATGAAACTCACGAAGTAACAGTCATAGCGCGCCAAACCTACTGGGGACAGAGTAACACCCACATTTGCTTCCTACAGTGTCCGAAGGGGGTGAAAATTCAGCACCTCGTTACCAGTCAGCCTCTGGCGGGCGTGGTCCCGGCCGCACGCAGGACCCGAGTAGGGCACGGGGGCTGCGGTCGCAGCACCCGAGTGCGTGGGGGTGCGCAAGGGGCGTTCAACGCTGCTTGCAGCTTTATATTCTTAGGGGGCCAAGCCGCGGGGCCGGGGGAACGCGTATGGCAAGATACGCGTTTTCCAGACTCCAGCGGTGGCTGGGAAAACCCTATTGTAATTGGTTACGATTTTTAGGGGGCCAAGCCTCGGGGGCTGGGGACCGACGTGGTATTGCAATATACGCTGGTTCCCCAGGACCTGCGGTGCTGGGAAACCCTATTGTAACTGTTGTTCAGATTTTTATTTTTTTTTTCCTCCTTATTTTTATTTTTCCGTTGATAAAAGTGTTGTTTACTGCAGGCTAAAAACCGTTGCAAGGAGGGGCAGTGCAATTTGGAGGGGATCGGTCCAGACCCTGCGGGACCTCTAGGCGCAAAAAAAATGACATATGGTCCGCCAGCAGGTGGCGCTTGACCAAGGCAAAGCCTTTTGGCCTATAACTCCCAAACTGTTTGTCGCCTTTCAAAAGGCTCATAACCTCAGATATCCTCAATTGCCCTGAATCACCTGGGCTTAGGCACGCCCATTTCCGCCTATAATTTTTTTTCGCTAGATGCGAAAACGGAAAACCTACTTTTTCGGAAAACGCTCCTTGGGGTTTGTCCAATCAGTGTGAAAATTTGGCACGTTCTGTCTTCCGCTGGTCCTGATCTAAAGGTTATCAAAAGGGAATTTTGTTAGGTCAAAAATATGCGCAACGTATTAACGAATAAAAATTTTCTAGGTAGCTATAAAAATGCAAACAAGTTGCATATCTTGGTCAAAATAAAAGCTAACAAAACCAAATTTTGAGAATCTTGGTTGCCAGGTCACTGTGGGGCTATGAGCCAAAATTTGGTTGACGTTGGCCACTAGGGGGGCGCTGCAACTATGGGGACGTTAAATCTCTTAAACAGAAACACAGATTTTTACGAAATTTGGTTGGGTATGATGCTGGGTCACTCCTGTGGCCATATCTTGAGGTAATCAGGTGGTCAAAGTGGCGTGGCTGATTACGAGGATAAAAACAAAACAGTTATTTCTTGCTCAAGTATTATGCTGGAGGGCTGTGAAATTTACAGGGTATATATAGAATAGGACACAGGACCCACCCACACCAAAATTTGTGCATCTACTCCACTAGGTGGCGCTGTTGTAATGGACGCAAAAGCATTTTGGCTTGTAATCTTCCACATTCTTAATCACTCTTAATAAACTTTTATATCCACGTGTTCCCTAAATCGATCGCATCTATGACATAGGCCACGCCCACTCCCACAGATATTTCTCTTTGTAGTTCACTACATGTCAAAAACTACTTTTTCGAACTCCTCCTTAGGGTTTATGCTCCGTTGCACGAAAACTTTGCAGACACAATTCTCCAGATGTGCGATGTCAAAAAAGTTATTCAAAAAGAATTTGGCTACGCAAAAAAATGCAGCTACTTATAAATAAACAATTTTTTCTGCTAGCTAAAAAAACACTACTGTTGCATATTTTTGTCAAAATAAAAGCTATCAAACTTGAAATTCAACTCACTTATTTCCCGATGGGTCAAACAGGGCTCTGTACCAATTTTGGTGCCAAATTGGCCAAAGGGGGACGCTATAAATCTGTAATATCAAGCGACACTAAAGTTGCTAGGATTCCACACGAAATTCGGGGGATGTGTGGTGGGAGCGTGATCTGGAGTCACTCCAAGGCCAGCCGTATATAAAGTTTTTGTTATGTTTGGTCAATGGTGGGGCGTGATTCTTACAACTCAAAACATATTCAGCAATAAATACAGAGGAGCTCTGCCCATTTCAAAAAGGACGGGTAAGAGAGAGGGCAGCCTTCTTTGAGCCCCACATTCAGACGCAAATTCTTGGGCGAATGTACCTCATGATACCGCAAATGAGCCATTGGGGTTAATGGGCTCCGCTACTGCGCGGGTGCCGAAGTCGCGTCGGGGAGGCTTGGCCCCGCTTTTCATAAAACTGCTTGCAGTTCTAGTTAGGGGGCCAAGCCCGCGGGGGGTGGGGAAAGCGTATGCAAGGCATAACGCCGTTTCCCAGCACCAGCAGGTGCTGGGAACCCTTATTGTTTTCGTTCCGATTTTTATTTTTTATTTTTCTTTTATTCTTCCGTTGAATAAAAGTGTGGTACTGCAGGCTAAACCGTACAAGGGAGGGCGGTTTGCAAATTTGAGGGACTGTAGTCCAGACCCCTTGCACGTACCTCAGGCGCAAAAATTGACATATGTTCTGCCAGCAGGTTGGGCGCTGATAACCAAAGGGAAACCTCCTTTTGGCGTTATAACTCCCAATCCTTTGCCGCACATTCAAAAGCTCATATCCACAGATTCCCTCGAATTGCCCTGCATCAACCTGGGCTAGCCACGCCCCATTCCGCCTAGAATTTTTTTTCAGGAAATCGCTACTTAAAACTCGAAAAACCTACGTTTTCGAGACTCCTCCTTGGGGATTTGGTCCGATCACTGTGAAATTTGGTATGTTCCATTGTCAGCTGGACCTGATCTAAAAGAAGTTATCAAACAGTTTTGGTTGGTCAAATTATGCGCAAAATTATTTAACGAATCAAATTTTATAGCTAGCTAGAAAAATGGCGAAACAGTTGCATATCTGGGTCAAAATAACTTGCTAACGGACCACCAATCCAAGATCCTTGTTTGTCATATGACTGTGGGGGTGTGAGCCAAGTTTGGTTTAACTTTGCCCACTAGGGGGCGCTGCAAATATGCCAACGTTATACCTCTTAAACGGCAACACCGATTTTTACCAAATTTGGTGGGCATGATGCTGGGTCACTCCTGAGGCCATATCCTGATGATAATCACGACTGGTCAAAGTGGGCGTGGCTTATTACGACATAAACAACAAACATTTATTTTAGCTCAAGTATTAATGCTGAGGGCTGTGAAATTTACAGGGTATATATAGAATAGGACACACACCACCCACACACAAAAATTATGCGTCCTACTCCACTGGGTGGCGCTGTAACGGACACAATCACGTTTTGGCCTGTAACTTCCACATTTTTGATCACAAGTTCATAAACTTTATATCCACATGTTCCCTAAATAGATCCGCATCTTTTGACATAGGCCACGCCCACTTCAACAGCATATTTCTCTTTGTAAGTCCCTACACGTCAAAAACCTACTTTTTCGAACTCCTCCTAGGGTTTATGCTCCATCTGCACGAAACTTTGCACACACAATCTCCAGACAGGCCTGATCAAAAGTTATCAAAAGAATTTTGGAACTCCAAAAAACGCAGTACTTATAAATAAGCAATTTTTTTTCCGCTAGCTAAAAAACACATACTGTTGCATATTTTTGTCAAAGTAAAAGCTATCAACTTCAAACTCAATCCACACGTTGCAGAGGTCAACCACAGGCTCTGTGCCAAATTTGGCGCAAATTGACTGATAGGGGGCGTATAAACAGAGAAATATCAAGTGACATAAAATTTTCATCGGATTCGCACGAAATTTGGCGGGTGCTATGTGGAGTCGCTCCCGAGGCCGTCTGTAAAGTTTAGTGATGTTTGGTCAAAGTGGGCGTGACTTGTTACAACAAACATATTCAGCCTTTCACATTGCTCTTCCCATTACACTGAGGGAAAATGGAGAGAGAGGGCAGCCTTGTTTGACCCCATGCTTCACAGCAAATCTCGGCGACGTGCCTTCTGGTGACGAAACAGAGCCGTTTGCGTTGCGTGGCCTCCGCGACGCCCGGGGGCCGAGTCGCGCGGGAGGCTTGGCCCCCTTTCATAACTGCTTTGCAGTTCTAGTTATTATTTTTTTTATTCTTCCGTTGGAAAAAGTGGTGCTGCAGCCTAAACCGTGCAAGGGAGGGCGGTGCAATTTGGAGGGTTTGATCCAGACCCCTGCAGGGAACGCAGACACAAAAAATTACATATGTCCATCAGCAGGGGCGCTATAACAAGGGAAACGCGTTTTGGGCTATAACTCCCACACCGTATGTCGCACATTCAAAAGCCTCATATCCACAGATTCCCTGAATAGCCCTGAATCACCTGGGCTAGGCCACGCCCATTTCCGCCTATAATTTTTTTCCCGCAAAATCGCGAAAACTGCAAAACCCACTTTTCCGAACTCCTCCTTGGGATTTTGTCCGATCAGTGTGAAATTTGCCACGTAGGGTCTTGAGAGGGATCTGATCTAAAGTTATCAAAAGAATTTTGTTCGGTACAAAGTTTGCGCTAATTATTAACGAATAAAATTTTCTAGCTAGCTATAAAAACACAAACAGTTGCATATCTTCGTCAAAATAAATGCTAACAATACCAAATCAGAGAAACTTGGTTGCCATGTGACTGTGGGGGAATGAGCCAAATTTGGCTGATTTCGGCCACTAGGGGGCCTGCAAACATGGGAACGTTATATCTCTTAAACGGAAACACCGATTTATACAAAATTTGGTGGGCATGACGCTGGGTCACTCCTGAGACCCATACCTTGAAGGACATCACGACTGGTCAAAGTGGGCGTGGCTTATTACGACATAAACAACAAACATTTATTTCAGCTCAAGTATTATGCTGAGGGCTGTGAAATTTACAGGGTATATATAGAATAGGACACAGACGACCCATACCAAAAATTGTGCATCTACTCCACTAGGTGGCGCTGTAACGGATGCAAACGCATTTGGCCAGTAACTTCCATATTTTTAATCACATCTTCATAAACTTTATATCCACGTGTTCCCCAAATAGGTCCGCATCTTTTGACATAGGCCACGCCCACTCCCACAGCATATTTCTCTTTGTAAGTTGCTACACGTCAAAAACCTACTTTTTCGAACTCCTCCTAGGGTTTACGCTCCATCTGCACGAAACTTTGCACACCACAATTTCCAGACAGGCCTCATCAAAAGTTATCAAAAGAATTTTGTAACTCCAAAAAACGCGGTACTTATAAATAAGAAATTTTTTTTCCGCTAGCTAAAAAAATACATACTGTTGCATATTTTTGTCAAAGTAAAAGCTATCAACTTCAAACTCAATCCACACCTTGCAGAGGTCAACCACAGGCTCTGTGCCAAATTTGGCGCAAATTGACTGATAGGGGGCGCTAGAAACAGAGAAATATCAAGTGACATAAAAGTTCATCGGATTCACACGAAATTTGGCGAGTGCCATGTGGAGTCGCTCCGAGGCCGTCTGTAAAGTTTAGTGATGTTTTGGTCAAAGTGGGCGTGACTTCTTACAACAAAACATATTGAGCCTTGTCACACTGCTCTTCCCATTGCAATAAGAGCAATGGGGAGAGAGGGCAAGCCTTGTTCGACCCAGTGTTTTGATAGCAGATCTTGACGTGTGGCCTCCTGGTGATTAAACGGAGCCGTTTGCGTTGCATGGGGTCCGCGACGCGCGGGGGCCGAGTCGCGCGCGGGAGGCTTGGCCCCCGTTCATAACTGCTTGCAGTTCTAGTTATTAGGGCCCGAGCACCGTCCGGTGCGAGGACCCTATTGAATTTCAAGGAATTATTATTATTAGGGGGCCAAGCCCGCGGGCCTGGGGGACGCGTATGCACAAGCATACGCGTTTCCCAGGACCAGCGGTGCTGGGAACCCTATTGTTTTTGTTCGGATTTTTAAACGTTATTATTATTATAGTTTTTATTTTTATTCTTCCGTTGATAAAAGTGGTGCTGCAGGCTAAACCATGCAAGGGAGGGCGGTGCAATTTGCAAGATTGGTCCAGACCCCTGCAGGGACCTCAGTGCGCAAAAAATGACATATGTCTGACAGCAGGTGGCGCTATAACCAAGGGCAACGCCTTTGGCCTATAAGTCCCAAACCCTTTTGTCGCACATTCAAAAGCCTCATATCCACAGATTCCCTGAATTGCCCCGAATCACCTGGGCTAGGCCACGCCCATTTCCGCCTATAAATTTTTTTCAGGAAATTGCGAAAAATGCAAAACCTACTTCTTAGAGAACATCTCCTTGGGGTTTGGTCCAAATCTGTGTGAAATTTGGCACGTACGGTCTTCAGCTGGACCTGATATAAAGTTATCAAAAGATTTTGTTCGGTCAAAAATGCGCTAATTATTAACGAATTAATTTTTCTAGCTAGCTATAACAATGTAAACAGTTGCATATCTCGGTCAAAATAAAAGCTAATGACACGAAGTCAGAGATCCTTGGTTTGCATTTCACTGTGGGGTTATGAGCCAAATTTGGCTAATGTTGGCCACTAGGGGGCGCTACAAGTGTGGGAACATTATATCTCTTAAACGGCAAAACCGATTTTTTACCAAATTTGGTGGGCATGATGCTGGCTCACTCCTGAGGCCATGTCTTGAAGGTAATCACGACTGGTCAAAGTGGGCGTGGCTTATTACGAGATAAACAACAAACATTTATTTTCAGCTCAAGTAATTACGCTGATGGCTGTAAAATTACAGGGAATATATAGAATAGGACACAGACCACCCATACCAAAAATTGTGCATCTACTCCACTAGGTGGCGCTGTAACGGATGCAAACGCATTTTGGCCTGTAACTTCCACATTTTTAATCACATCTTCATAAACTTTATATCCACGTGATCCCTACATAGAGCCACATCTTTTGACATAGGCCACACCCACTCCCACAGCACATTTCTCTTTGTAAGTCGCTACATGTCAAAAAACCTACTTTTTGAACTCCTCATAGGGTTTACACTCCATCTGTACGAAACTTTGCACACACAATCTTCAGACTCGCCCGATCAAAAAGTTAACAAAAGAATTTTGCTACTCTAAAAGACGCGATACTTATAAATAAGCAATTTTTTTCTTCTAGCTAAAAAACACATACCATTGCATAATTTTGTCAAAATAAAAGCTATCTACATGAAACTCAAATCACTTGTTGCAGAGGTCAACCAGAGGCTCTGTGCCAAATTTGGTGCAAATTGGGCAACAGGGGCGCTATAAACAGAGAAACATTAAGCGACAAAAAAGTTGCTTGGATTCGCACAAAATTTGGCGAGCGCGATCTGGAGTCCCTCCCGAGCCCGTCCGTAAAGTTTAGTGATGTTTGGTCAAAGTGGGTGTGACTTGTTACAAGAAACATATTCTGCCTTTGACACTTGCAGTGCTCTTCTTCCCATTGCAATAAGAGGAACGGAGAGAGAGGGCAAGCCTTCTTCGACCCCACGTTCAATAGCAGATCTTGGCGGTGTGCCTCCTGGTAACACAATAGAGCCGTTTGCGTTACGTGGGCTCTGCGACGCTCAGGGGCAGAGTGGCGCGGGAGGCTTGGCCCCCGTTCATAACTGCTTGCAGTTCTAGTTAGGGGGCCAAGCCCGCGGGGCTGGGGAACGCGTATGCAAGGCATACGCGTTTCCCAGCACCAGCGGTGCTGGGAACCCTATTGTAATTGTTCAGATTTTTTATTTTTTTTTTTTTTTTTCCTTATTTTTATTTTTCCGTAGATAAAAGTGGTGCTGCAGGCTAAACCGTGCAAGGGAGGGTGGTGCAATTTAGAGAGTTGGTCCAGACCCCTGCAGGGACCTCAGGCGCAAAAATTGACATATGTCTGCCAGCAGGTGGCGCTAATAACCAAGGGCAACGCCTTTTGGCCTATAACTCCCAAACTGTTAGTCGCACATTAAAAAGCCTCATATCCACAGATTCCCTGAATTGCCCTGAAACACCTGGGCTAGGCCACGCCCATTTCCGCCTATAATTTTTTTTTTGCTAGATTGCGAAAACTGGAAAACCTACTTTTTTCGAACTCCTCCTTCGGGTTTTGTCCGATCAGTGTGAAATTTGGCATGTACGTTCAGCAGCTGGACCCGATCTAAAGTTATCAAAAGAATTTTGTTCCGTCAAAATATGCGCAAATTATTAACGAATAAAATTTTCTAGCTACCTATAAAAACGCGAACAATTGCATAACTCTGTCAAAGTACATGCTAATGACACCAAATCTGAGATCATTGGTTGGCATGTGACTGTGGGGGTATGAGCCAAATTTGGCTAATGTTGGCCACTAGGGGGCGCTGCAAATATCGGAACGTTATATCTCTTAAACGCAAACACCGATTTTTTACCAAATTTGGTGGGCATGATGCTGGGTCACCCATGAGGCCATATCTTGAAGGTCATCACGACTGGTCAAAGTGGGCGTGGCTTATTACGAGATAAACAACAAACTTTTATTTCAGCTCAAGTATTAAGCTGGGGGCTGCGAAACTTACGGGGTATATATAGAATAGCACCCAGATCGCCCATACCAAAAAATGTGCATCTACTCCACTAGGTGGCGCTGTAACTGATGCAAACGCGTTTTGCCCTGTAACTTCCACATTTTAAATCACATCTTCATAAACTTTATATCCACGTGTTCCCTACATAGATCCGCATCTTTTGACATAGGCCACGCCCACTCCCACAGCATATTTCTCTTTGTAAGACGCTACACACGCAAAAACCTACTTTTTTCGAACTCCTCCTAGGGTTTATGCTCCAGCTGCACGAAACTTTGCACATACAATCTCCAGATGAGCCTGATCAAAAGTTATCAAAAGAATTTTGCTACTCCAAAAAATGCGGTACTTATAAATAAACAAATTTTTCCGCTAGCTAAAAAACACATACTGTTGCATATTTTTGTCAAAGTAAAAGCTATCGACATGACACTCAAGACACTGCTCTCAGAGGTCAACCACAGGCTCTGTGCCAAATTTGGTGCAAATTGGGCAATAGGGGCCGCTATAAACACGGTAATATCAAGCGACAAAAAAAGTTGTTCGTATCCGCACGAAATTTGGGGAGCATGATCTGGATTTGCTACCGAGCCCAGCCACAAAATTTTGTTATGTTTGGTCAAAGTGGGCATGACTTATTACAACAAACATATTTTACATTTGACACTTGCAGTGCTCTTGCCACTACAGTAAGAGGAAGGGAGAGACAGGGCAACCTTGTTAAACCCAGCTTTTAACAGCAAAACCTCGGCAACATGCCTCCCGGTGACGAAACAGAGCCGTTTGCGTTGCGTGGGCTCCGCTAACGCCCGGGGCCAAGTTGCGCGGGAGGCTTGGCCCCCGTTCATAACTGCTTGCAGTTCTAGTTCTTTTTTTTTTTTTTTTTTTTTTTTTTTATTCTTTCCCCCGGTAAAAGTCTTGCTGCAGGCTAAACCGTGCAAGGGAGGGCGGTGCAATTTGGAGGGTTGGTCCAGACCCCTGCACGTACCTCAGGCGCAAAAATTGACATATGTCTGCCAACAGGTGGCGCTATAACCAAGGGAAACGCGTTTTGGACGATAACTCCCAAACCCTTTGTCGCACATTCAAAAGCCTCATATCCACAGATTCCCGAAATTGCCCTGAATCACCTGGGCTAGGCCACGCCCATTTCCGCCTATGATTTTTTTTCAGGAAATTGCTAAAACTCAAAAACCTACTTTTTCGAACTCCTCCTTGGGGTTTTGGTCCGATCACTGTGAAATTTGGCATGTCCATTCGTCAGCTGGACCTCATCTAAAGTTATCAAAAGAATTTTGTTCTGTCAAAATATGCACAAATTATTAACAAATAAAATTTTCTAGCTAGCTATAAAAACGTGAACAGTTGCATATCTCGGTCAAAATAAATGCTAACGACACCAAATCCGAGACCCTTGGTTGGCATGTGACTGTGGGGGTGTGAGCCAAATTTCGTTAATTTTGGCCACTAGGGGGCGCTGCAAATATGCCAACGTTATATCTCTTAAACGGCAACACCGATTTTTACCAAATTTGGTGGGCATGATGCTGGGTCACTCCTAAGGCCATATATTTAAGGTAATCCCTACTGATCAAAGTGGGCGTGGCTTATTACAAGATAAACAACAAACATTTATTTCAGCTCAAGTGTTATGCTGAGGGCTGTGAAATTTACAGGGTATATATAGAATGGGACACAGACCACCCATACCAAAAATTGTGCCTCTACTCCACTAGGTGGCGCTGTAACGGACGCAAACACGTTTTGGCCTGTAACTTCCACATTTTTGATCACAATTTCAAAAACTTTATATCCACATGTTCCCTACGTAGAGCCGCATCTTCTGACACCGGCCACGCCCACTTCCACAACATATTTCGCTTTCTAATTCGCTACACGTTAAAAACCTACTTTTTCGAACTCCTCCTAGGGTTTACGCTCCATCTGCACGAAACTTTGCACATACAGTCTCCCGATCGGTCTGATCAAAAGTTATCAAAAGAATTTTTCTACTCCAAAAAATGCGGTACTTACAAATAATCAATTTTTTCTGCTAGCTAAAAAACACATATTGTTGCATATTTTTGTCAAAGTAAAAGCTAACAACATCAAACTTGAGAGACTTGTTTCAGAGGTCACCCAGAGGCTCTGTACCAAATTTGGTGCAAATTGGGCAACAGGGGGCGCTATAAACACGGTAATATCAAGCGACACAAAAGTTGCTCGGATCCGCACGAAATTCGGCGAGCGTGATTTGGAGTTACTCCTGATCCCGGCCATAAAGTTTTGTTATGTTTGGTCAAAGTGGGCGTGACTTGTTACAACAAACATATTCAACATTTCACACTTGCAGTGCTTTTTCCACTACAGTAAGAGCAAGGCAGAGACAGGGCAGCCTTGTTTTGCCCAAGACTTAACGGCAAACCTCGGCAACGTGCCTCCTGGTCACGAAACAGAGCCGTTTGCGTTGTGTGGGCTCTGCTACGCCCAGGGGCCGAGTCGCGCGGGAGGCTTGGCCCCCTTTCATAACTGCTTGCAGTTCTAGTTAGGGCCCGAGCACCGTCCGGTGCGAGGACCCTATTGAAATTGAAGGAATTATTAGGGGGCCAAGCCCGCGGGGCCTGGGGACGCGTATGCACAAGCATACGCGTTTCCCAGGACCAGCGGTGCTGGGAACCCTATTGTTTTTGTTCGGATTTTTATCGTTATTATTATTATTATAGTTTTTATTTTTATTCTTTCCGTTGATAAAAGTGGTGCTGCAGGCTAAACCGTGCAAGGGAGGGCGGTGCAATTTGGAGGGTTGGTCCAGACCCCTGCAGGGACCTCAGACCCGAAAAATCAGATATGTCCACCAGCAGGGGGCGCTACAACAAGGGAAACGCGTTTTCGCCTATAACTCCCAAACCGTTTGTCGCACATTCAAAAGCCTCATATCCTCAGAATCCCTGAATTGCCCTGAATCACCTGGGCTAGGCCACGCCCATTTCCGCCTATAATTTTTTTTCAGGAAATTGCAAAAACTGGAAAACCTACTTTTTCAAACTCCACCTTGGGGTTTTGTCCAAACTGTGGGACATTTGGCACGTACCGTCTTCAGAGGGATCTGATCTAAAGATATCAAAAGAATTTCGTTTTCTCAAAACATGCGCAAATTATTAACGAATAAACTTTTCTAGCTAGCTATAAAAAACGCGAACAGTTGCATAACTGGGTCAAAGTAAATGCTAATGACACCAAATCTGACATCCTTGGTTGCCATCTGACTGTGGTGCTATGAGCCAAATTTGGCTGATTTCGGCCACTAGGGGCGCTGCAAACATGGGAACGTTATATCTCTTAAACGCCAACACCGATTTTTACCAAATTTGGTGGGTTTCATGCTGGGCCACTCCTGAGGCCATACCTTGAAGGTAATCCCGACTGGTCAAAGTGGGCGTGGCTTATTACGAGATAAACAAGAAACATTTATTTAAGCTCAAGTGTTATGCTGAGGGCTGTGAAATTTACAGGGTATATATAGAATGGGACACAGACCACCCACACCAAAAATTGTGCGTCTACTCCACTAGGTGGCGCTGCAATGGATGCAAACGCATTTTGGCCTGTAACTTCCACATTTTTAATCACATCTTCATAAACTTCATATCCACGACTTCCCTACATAGAGCCGCATCTTTTGACATAGGCCACGCCCACTCCCACAGCATATTTCTCTTTGCAACTCGCTACACATCAAAATCCTACTTTTTTAAACTCCTCCTAGAGTTTTACGTTCCATCCACACGAAACTTTGCACACACAATCTCCAGATGTGCCTGATCAAAAGTTTTCAAAAGATTTTTGCTACTCCAAAAAATGCCGTACTTAGACATAAACAATTTTTTCTGCTAGCTAAAAAACACATACTGTTGCATATTTTTGTCCAAGTAAAAGCTATCGACATGACACTCAAATCACTTGTTTCTAAGGTCAACCAGAGGCTCTGTACCAAATTTGGTGCAAATTGGTCAAAAGGGGGCGCTATAAACTGAGAAAAATCAAGCAATACAAAAGTTGCTCAGATTCGCACGAAATTTGGCGAGCGCCATGTGGACTACCTCCCGAGGCCGCCTGTAAAGTTTAGTCACGTTTGGTCAAAGTGGGCGTCACTTCTTACAGCAAACATATTCAGCCTTTCACACTGCTCTTCCCATTACAATAAGAGCAACGGACAGAGAGGGCAGCCTTGCTCGACCCAGTGTTCGATCGCAGATCTTGGCGGTGTGACTCCCGTGATGAAACGGAGCCATTCCAGTTGCGTGGGCTCCGCGATGCACAGGGGCCGAGTCGCACGGGAGGCTTGGCCCCCGTTCATAACTGCTTGCAGTTCTAGTTATTAGGGGCCAAGCCCGCGGGGCCTGGGGGACGCGTATGCACAAGCATACGCGTTTCCCAGGACCAGCGGTGCTGGGAACCCTATTGTTTTTGTTCGGATTTTTATTCTTATTATTATTATTATTCCCTATTATTATTATTTTTATTTTTCCGTTGGTAAAAGTGGTGCTGCAGGCTAAACCGTGCAAGGGAGGGTGGTGCAATTTGGAGGGTTGGTCCAGACCCTGCACGTACCTCAGGCGCAAAAATTCACATATTCCGTCAGCAGGTGGCGCTATAACCAAGGGAAACATTTTTTGGCCTATAACTCCCACACCGTATGACGCACATTCAAAAGCCTCATATCCCCAGATTCCCAGAATAGCCCTGAATCACCTGGGCTAGGCCACGCCCATTTCCGCCTATAATTTTTTTTCAGGAAATCGCAAAAACTCAAAAACCTACTTTTTCTAACTCCTCCTTGGGGTTGGCCCAAACTGTGTGAAATTTGGCACGTACGGTCTTCAGAGGATCTGATCTAAACATATCAAAAGAATTTCGTTTTGTCAAAGTATGCGCAAATTATTAACGAATAAACTTTTCTAGCTAGCTATAAAAATGCGACAGTTGCATAACTCGGCCAAAGTAAATGCTCATGACACCAAATCTGAGATCCTTGTTGCCATGTGACTGTAGGGCTATGAGCCAAATTTGACTGATTTCGGCCACTAGGGGGCACTGCAACATGGGAACGTTATATCTCTTAAACACCAACACCGACTTTTAACGAAATTTGGTGGGTATGATGCTGTGTCACTTCTGAGACATACCTTTAAGGTAATCCCGACTGGTCAAAGTGGGCGTGGCTTAATACGAGATAAACAACAAACATTATTTAAGCTCAAGTATTATGCTGAGGGCTGTGAAATTTACAGGCTATATATAGAATAGGATACAGACCACCCACACCAAAAATTGTGCGTCTACTCCACTAGGTGGCGCTGTAATGGACGCAAACGCATTTTGGCCTGTAACTTCCACATTTTTAATCACATCTTCATAAATTTTATATCCACCTGTTCCCTGAATAGAGCCGCATCTTTTGACATAGGCCACGACCACTCCCACAGCATATTTCTCCTTGTAAGTCACTACATGTCAAAAATCTACTTTTGGAACTCCTCTTAGAATTTACGATCCATCCACACGAAACTTTGCACACACAATCTCCAGACGTGCCTCATCAAAAGTTTTCAAAAGAATTTTGCTACTCCAAAAAATGCGTACTTATAAATAAACAATTTTTTCTGCTAGCTAAAAAACACATACTGTTGCATATTTTTGTCAAAGTAAAAGCTATCGACATGAAACTCAAATCACTTGTTTCAGAGGTCAACCAGGGACTCTGTACCAAATTTGGCGCAAATTGCCCGATAGGGAGCGCTATAAACAGAGAAAAATCAAGCAACGCAAAAGTTGCTCGGATTCGCACGAAATTTGGCGAGCGCCAGTGGAGTCGCTCCCGAGGCCGGCTATAAAGTTTAGTTATGTTTGGTCAAAGTGGGCGTGACTTGTTACAACAAACTTATTCAACATTTCACACTTGCAGTGCTCTTTCCACTACAGTAAGAGGAAGGCAGAGACAGGGCAGCCTTGTTTTGCCAAGACTTAACGGCAAACCTCGGCAACGTGCCTCCCGGTCACGAAACAGAGCCGTTTGCGTTGCGTGGGCTCCGCTACGCCCAAGGGCCGAGTCGCGCAGGAGGCTTGGCCCCCGTTCATAACTGCTTGCAGTTCTAGTATTATTATTATTATTTTTTCCTAGAACTAAATCGCTTTTTTGGAGGCTTTAACATACTCGAAAACGCGCAAATTTTGGCGGTCACATCAGTCGTGGTGAAAATGTACGTGTATTCGGGTCTTCGGCGGTGGGCGGTCCAAAATGGCTAGGCCACGCCCCTTAAACAGCATCCGCTGCGGCTCGTTTAACCGACATGCACGAAAATCGGTACACACACGTATGACACCCAGACGCACAAAAAGTCTCTTGCACCCATAGGCTAAACCCCACAGGAAGTCAGCCATTTTGAATTTGGAGGCCATTTTGCCATTTTCGACGTTTTGTATTTCAACAAACTCCTCCTACAGATTTAATTGGATGACTTCAAAATTTACCTGAGCAAGCCCGACTACCATGTGATCAAACATTATTAAAAGATCTTCATTGCGTCGAAGGGCGCGAGCGCTGCGGAAGGTCAAATTTTGATGTCTCGCCATAAAACACGAGATTGCTATAACTTTGGGGTTAAAGGACCAATCTGCACCAAACTTACAAGATCAATAACAGTCCCGCCCTGAACACGTCTACATGCTCAAATTTTGTAATTGTCATAGCACCCCCTGCTGGCAACAGGAAATGCCATGTTTTACACTTTGCCGTGCTGCTCTGAGCACGTTGCCACATCAAACTCAAATTTGGTCAGAAAGGCCTTTACAAGTTGGTAATGCAATATTATGAAGACCATGATGTCTCGTCAAACGGTATCGCCGTGACGGCGCGGCGAAGGTCGACGTTTCGCCAAAACCCAATAAGTGGCCCTAACTTCAGTGTCCTTTGTCAAATCTTCCTGAAACTTCACATGGTTGTAACTGGCCCTGCCCTGAACATATGATATGATTTTCATAAGGGGCCGTGGCTAAATGGATTGGCCACGCCCCTTAAACAGCAGCCCCCCCCGGCCCGTTTCACCGACATGCACGAAAATCGGTACACACATGTATCACACCCAGACGCACAAAAAAGCCTCTGGGACCCATAGCCTACAACCAACAGGAAGTCGGCCATTTTGAATTTCGTGGTAAATTTTGACGTTTCGCACGCGTTGCCTTGTCAGAGTTCCTGCCTACAGAATTCATCAGAACGGCTTCAAAATTGCTGGATACCCTCTAGACTAGCTTGTCAGTAAAAGTTATCAACAGATTTTGCCTCAGTTGAACGGTATGGCCGTCAGGTGGCGGCGAATTTTGATGATTCGCCATGAGACAGGAAATTGCTATAAATTTAGCAAAAACGGTCCAATCTGCACCAAACTTCTCATGTGTGATCATAGTCCACACCTGAACACCACTACGTGACAATATTCCAGGATTGTCATAGCGCCCCCTGCTGGCGACAGGAAATGACATGTTTTAGAGTTTGACGTACCGCTCCAAGCGTGTTCACCATATCCAAAACAAATCAACTCAGACAGGTCTTCAGACCTTGGCGATGCTATATTGCGAAGATCTTGAGGCCAGGTCAAACGGCGTTGCCCTGAGAGCGTGGCGAAGGTTGACGTTTCACCAAAACACAGGAAGTTGCTTTAAATGCACTGTACCTGGTCAGATCTGCCTGAAACTTAACATGTTTATTGACAGTCAAACTCTGAACAAATGATATGAATTTCGTCAATGGGCGTGGCTAAATTCCTTGGGCCACGCCCATTCCTAAAAGTAGCCGCCATAGGACGTTTTCACCGATATGCACGAAAATCGGTACACATATGTAGCAGACGCAGGCACACAAAAAAGTCTCTTGGACCCATGGGCTAAACCCAAAAGGAAGTCAGCCATTTTGAATTTTGTGCTCATTTTTTCTCTCTCACCATGACACAGGAAAATGCTATAACTTTGCTATAAAATGGTCTTATGTGCACCAAAACTTGACAAGTATGATAAAAGCCCCAGCCTCAACACATCTGCATGACGCTCAGGAGTCATAGTCTAGCGCCACCTAGTGGAGACAGGAAGTAACACCGCATTGCTTCCTACAGCGTCCAAAGGGGGTGAAAATTCAGCACCTCGTCTGCCAGTCCCGCCTCTGGCGACAAGGTCACGGCGGCAGCAGGCCCCGAGTGGCATGGGGGCTGCGGTCGCCAGCACCCCGAGTTGCCGGCAGTCCGAGTTGCGTGGGGGTGCGAGGGCCCGTTCAACGCTGCTTGCAGCTTTAATTTTTTTTCTTTTTCTTATTACGACAAAAATAAATCGCTTATTTGGGGGCTTTAACATATTCAAAAACTCACCAAATTTGGCGGGCGCATCAGTCGCGGTGAAAATTTACGTGTATTAGGGTTTTCGGCGGTGGCCGGGCCAAAATGGCTAGGCCACGCCCCTTAAACTGCGCCCTACTCGCTAGGTTTCACGGATCTCCACGAAAATTGGTACACATGTAGATCATTCCGAGACGCAAAAAAAAGGTCACAGGGACCCATAGGCTAAACCCAACAGGAAAGCGGCCATTTTGAATTTCGTGGTCATTTTTGGCGTTTTCCACGTTTTGCATTTTAACGAACTCCTCCTACAGGATTAATCAGAATGGCTTCAAAATCGCTGTGTACCAACTACACTACTTTGTGATCAAAAGTTATCAAAAGATCACACTATCGTTGAAGGGTGTGGCCGTGAGGTGCCGGCGAATTTTGATGCCTCGCCATGAAAAACGAAATTGCTATAACTTTAGCATAAATGCTCAAATCCCGCACCAAACCTCAAATGTTTGATAATAGTCCCACCCTGAACACGTCTATATGATAATATTCCATAAATGTCATAGCGCCCCCTAGTGGCGACAGGAAATGACATCTTTTACAGTTTGAGGTGCTGCTCTGAGCACATTGACCATATCTGACTCAAATTTGGTCACTGAGGCCTTAAGACCTTGGTAATGCTATATTGTGAAGATCATGACGTATCGTCACAAGGCGTTGCGCCCAGAGTGTGGCGAAGTCGATGTTTCGCCAAAACGCAGGAAAGTGCCCTTAATTTCAGTCTCCTTGGTCATATCTGCCTGAAACTTCACATGTGTGTTAATGGTCCAGGCCTGAACATGTGATATGAGTTTCAATGATGGGCGTGGCCAAATGCCTTGGCCACGCCCTTTAAACATCACCCCTGCGGCACATTTCACCGACATGCACCAAAATTGGTACACATATGTATGACACCCAGACGCACAAAAAAGCCTCTTGGACCCATTGGCCACACCCTACAGGAAGTCGGCCATTTTGAATTTGGCGGCCATTTTCGGTGTTTTGTACGTGTTGTATTTTAACGAACTCCTCCTACAGGATTAATCAGAACGGCTTCAAAAGCACTATGTGCCATCTAGACAACGTTGTGATCACAAGTTATTAAAAGATTACGCTCTTATTGAAGGGCGTGGCCGTGAGGTGGCGGCGAAGTTTGATGTCTCGCCATGAAACATGAAATTGCTATAACTTTACCATAAATGGTCCAATCTGCACCAAGCTGGAGATGCTTGATAATTGTCTCACCCTGAACACGTGTACATGCAGAAATTTTGTAATTGTCATAGCGCCCCCTCCTGGCCACAGGAAATACCATGTTTTACACTTTGAGGTGCTGCTCTGAGCACGTTGACCATATTCAACTCAAATTTGGTCAGAAAGGCCTTAAGATGTTGGTAGTGCTATATTGTGAAGACCATGATGTCTCGTCAAACGATGCCGCAGTGACGGCGCGGCGAAGGTCGATGTTTCGCCAAAACACAGGAAGTGGACATAACTTCAGTTTACCTAGTGGAATCTTCCTGAATCTTAATATGTTTGTCACTGGTCCCGTCCTGGGCATATGATATTAATTTCGTAAGTGGGCGTGGCTAAACAAACTCCGCCTCCACAACTTATCCGATTGACTTCAAAACTGGTGTGTACCATATAGACTAGTTTGTGATTAAAAGTTATTAAAAGAATTGGTCAGTGTAGAACAGTGTGGCTGTGGCATGGCGTCGACTTTTGATGTCTCGCCATGAAACACGAAATTGCTATAACATGGGATTAAATGGTCAAATCTGCTCCAAACTTCACATGTATGCTAAAAGTCCCGGTTTGAACACATCTGCATGATGCTCACGAGTCATAGTCATAGCGCCACCTAGTGGAGACAGGAAGTAACACCGCATTGCTTCCTACAGCATCCAAAGGGGGTGAAAATTCAGTACCTCGTCTGCCAGTCAGCCTCTGGCCACAAGGTCACATCGGCAGCAGACCCCGAGTGGCGTGGGGGCTGCGGTCGCCAGCACCCCGAGTTGCTGGCACCCCGAGTTGCGTAGGGGTGCGAGGGCCCGTTCAACGCTGCTTGCAGCTTTAATTAGGGGGCCAAGCCCGCGGGGCCTGGGGACGCGTATGCACAAGCATACGCTTTTCCCAGGACCAGCGGTGCTGGGAACCCTATTGTTTTTGTTCGGATTTTTATTTTTTTTCTCTATTATTATTTTATTTTTCCCCCGGTAAAAGTGGTACTGCAGCCTAAACCGTGCATGGGAGGGCGGTGCAATTTGGAGGATTGGTCCAGACCCCTGCAGGGACCTCAGGCACAAAAAATGACATATGTCCGCCAGCAGGTGGCGCTATAACCAAGGGCAACACCTTTTGGCCTATAACTCCCCACACCGTATGTCGCACATTCAAAAGCCTCATATCCACAGATTCCCTGAATAGACCTGAATGAGCTAGGCTAGGCCACGCCCATTTCCGCCTAGAATTTTTTTTCAGGAAATCGTAAAAACTCCAAAACCTACTTTTTCGAACTCCTCCTTGGGGTTTGGTCCCATTAGTGTGAAATTTGGCACGTATGTTCGTCAGCTGGACCTGATCTAAAGTTATCAAAAGAATTTTGTTCCGTCAAAATATGCACAAATTATTAACGAGTAAAATTTTCTAGCTAGCTATAAAAATGCGAACAGTTGCATATCTCAGTCAAAATAAATGCTAACGACACCAAGTCTGAGATCCTTGGTTGGCATGTAACTCTGGAGCAATGGCCCAAATTTTGGCTCATTTTGGCCACCAGGGGGCGCTGCAAATCTGGCAAAGTTATATCTCTTAAACGGCAACACCAATTTTTACGAAATTTGGTGGGCATGATGCTGGGTCACTCCTGAGGCCATATCTTGAAGGTAATCACGACTCGTCAAAGTGGGCGTGGCTTATTACGAGATAAACAACAAACATTTATTACAGCTCAAGTATTATGCTGAGGGCTGTGAAATTTACAGGGCAATATAAGAATAGGACACAGACCGCCCATACCAAAAACTGTGCGTCTACTCCACTAGGTGGCGCTGTAATGGACGCAAACGCATTTTGACCTGTAACTTCCACATTTTTAATCACATCTTCATAAACTTTATATCCACCTGTTCCCTAAATAGATCCGCATCTTTTGACATAGGCCACGCCCACTCCCACAGCATATTTTTCTTTCTAAGTCGCTACACATCAAAAACCTACTTTTTCGAACTCCTCCTAGGGTGTACGCTCCAGCTGCACGAAACTTTGCACATACAATCTCCAGATGTGCCTGATCAAAAGTTATCAAAAGAATTTTGCTACTCCAAAAAATGCGGTACTTATAAATAAACAAATTTTTTCCGCTAGCTACAAAACACATACTGTTGCATATTTTTGTCAAAGTAAAAGCTATTCACATGAAACTCAAGACCCTGGCCTCAGAGGTCAAACAGAGGCTCTGTGCCAAATTTGGTGCAAATTGGCCAACAGGGGGCGCTGTAAACTGAGAAAAATCAAGCGACACAAAAGTTGCTCCGACTCGAACAAAATTCGGCGCACGCCATGTGGAGTCGCTCCCGAGCCCGTCTGTAAAGTTTAGTAATGTTTGGTCAAAGTGGGTGTGACTTCTTACAACAAACATATTCAGGCCTTTCACACTGCTCTTCCCATTGCATTAAGAGCAATGGCGAGAGAGGGCAGCCTTGTTCGACCCAGCGTTCGATAGCAGATCTTGACGGTGTGCCTCCCGGTGACGAAACGGAGCCGTTCGCGTTGCATGGGGTCCGCGACGCGCGGGGGCCGAGTCGCATGGGAGGCTTGGCCCCCGTTCATAACTGCTTGCAGTTCTAGTTATTATTAGGGGGCCAAGCCCGCGGGGCCTGGGGGACGCGTATGCAAGCATACGCGTTTCCCAGGACCAGCGGTGCTGGGAACCCTATTGTTTTTGTTAAGATTTTTATTTTTCTTCCTTATTTTTATTTTTCCGTTGGTAAAAGTGTTGCTGCAGGCTAAACCGTGCAAGGGAGGGCGGTGCAATTTGGAGGGTTGGTCCAGACCCTGCACGTACCTCAGGCGCAAAAATTGACATATGTCTGCCAGCAGGTGGCGCTATAACCAAGGGAAACACGTTTTGGCCGATAACTCCCAAACCGTTTGTCGCACATTAAAAAGCCTCATATCCACATATTCCCTACATTGCCCTGAATCACCTGGGCTAGGCCACGCCCATTTCCGCCTATAATTTTTTTTCAGGAAATCGATTAAACTCGAAAACCTACTTTTTCGAACTCCTCCTTGGGGTTTGGTCCGATCACTGTGAAATTTGGCATGTCCATTCGTCAGCTGGACCTGATCTAAAGTTATCAAAAGAATTTTGTTCGGTCAAAATATGCGCAAATTATTAACGAAAAAAAAAATTCTAGCTAGCTATAAAAACGTGAACAGTTGCATATCTCAGTCAAAATAAATGCTAACGACATCAAATCTGAGATCCTTGGTTGGCATGTTACTGTGGGGGTGTGAGCCAAATTTGCTTAATTTTGGCCACTAGGGGGCGCTGCAAATATGGGAACGTTATATCTCTTAAACGGCAACACTGATTTTTACCAAATTTGGTGGCCATGATGCTGGGTCACTCCTGAGGCCATATCTTGAAGGCAATCCCGACTGGTCAAAGTGGGCGTGGCTTATTACGAGATAAACAACAAACATTTATTTCAGCTCAAGTGTTATGCTGAGAGCTGTGAAATTTACAGGGTATAGATAGAATGGGACACAGTCCACCCATACCAAAAATTGTGCATCTACTCCACTAGGTGGCGCTGTAACGCACGCAAACACATTTTGGCCTGTAACTTCCACATTTTTGATCACAATTTCATAAACTTTATATCCACGTGTTCCCTACATAGAGCCGCATCTTCTGACATAGGCCACGCCCACTTCCACAACATATTTCTCTTTCTAATTCGCTACACGTTAAAAACATACTTTTTCAAACTCCTCCTAGGGTTTATGCTCCATCTGCACGAAACTTTGCACACACAATCTCCAGACAGGCCTGATCAAAAGTTATCAAAAGAATTTTGCTACTCCAAAAAATGCGGTAGTACTTATAAATAAGCTATTTTTTCTGCTAGCTAAAAAACACATACCGTTGCATATTTTTGTCAAAGTAAAAGGTATCAACATGAAACTTGAGTCACTTGTTACAGTGGTCAACCAGAGGCTCTGTGCCAAATTTGGTGCAAATTGGGCAATAGGGGGCGCAATAAACACGGTAATATCAAGCGACAAAAAAGTTGCTCGTATCCGCACGAAATTTGGGGAGCGTGATCTGGACTTGCTCACAAGCCCAGCCATAAAATTTTGTTATGTTTGGTCAAAGTGGGCGTGACTTCTTACAAAAGACATATTCAGCCTTTCACACTGCTCTTCCCATTACAATAAGAGCAATGGAGAAAGAGGGCAGCCTTGTTCGACCCAACGCTCGATAGCAGATCTTGGCGGTGTGCCTCCAGGTGACGAAACAGAGACGTTTGCGTTGCGTGGCCTCCGCGACGCCCGCGAGCCGAGTCGCGCAGGAGGCTTGGCCCCCGTTGATAACTGCTTGCAGTTCTAGTTAGGGCCCGAGCACCCTCGGGTGCGAGGACCCTATTGTTTCTGAAGGAATTATTATTATTTTTTTTTTTTCCCCTAAGATCGCATTTTTGTGGCCCTAAACATGCTCAAAAAGTCCCAGAATTTTGCACACTCGTCACGTCTGGTGAAAAATTTGATATTTTATGGTCAGTATAAATGGGCGTGGCAAAATGGCTCAACGGCGCCCCCTAGCAGTTTTCAAAATCAAAGCCCCCTGCTTTAACTTTGCCCTAGGCGTACAAAATTTGGTACACATATGTATCATGTTGGGACGGACAAAAAAGCCTCTTGGAGCGACACCCTAAACCCAACAGGAAGTCGGCCATTTTGAATTTTTTTTTCACTTTTATGTCATTTTTGGCCATTTTCCACACGTCGTATTTTAACGAACTCCTCCTACAGGATTAATCAGAACAGCTTCAAAATCGCTGTGTACCAACTAGACTACTTTGTCATCAAAAGTTATTAAACGATCGCGCTATCGTTGAAGGGCGTGGACGTGAGGTGGCGGTGAATTTTGATGTCTCGCCATGAAAAACGAAATCGCTATAACTTTAGCATAAATGGTCCTATCTGCACCAAACTTCACCTGCTTGATAATAGCCCCGCCCTGAACACGTCTATATGAAAATATTCCATAAATGTCATAGCGCCCCCTATTGGCGACAGGAAATGACATGTTTTACAGTTTGAGGTGCTGCTCTGAGCACGTTGACCATATCTGACTCAAATTTGGTCAGTGAGGCCTTAAGACCTTGGTAATGCTATATTGTGAAGATCATGACGTATCATCAACAGCGTTGGGCCCAGTGCGCGGCGAAGTTGATGTTTCGCCAAAACGCAGGAAAGTGGCCTTAACTTCAGTGTCCTTGGTCATATCTGCCTGAAACTTCATATGTCTGTTAATGGTCCAGGCCTGAACATGTGATATGAGTTTCGTTGATGGGCGTGGCCAAATGGCTTGGCCACGCCCTTTAAACATCAGCCCCTGTGGCACATTTCACCGACATGCACGAAAATTGGTAAACATATGTATGACACCCAGACGCACAAAAAAGCCTCTTGGACCCATTGGCCAAACCCAACAGGAAGTCAGCCATTTTGCTTTTGGCGGCCATTTTTGCCGTTTTGCACGTGTTGTATTTTAAACGAACTCCTCCTACAGGATCAATCAGAACGGCTTAAAAATCGCTGTGTACCAACTAGACTACTTTGTGATCAAAATTTATAAAAAGATCACGCTATCGTTGAAGGGTGTGGCCGTGAGGTGGCGGCGAATTTTGATGTCTCGCCATGAAAAACGAAATTGCGATAACTTTGGCATACATGCTCGGATCTGCACCAAACTTATTATGTTTCATAATAGTCCCGCCCTGAACACATTTCAATGACAATAGTTTGCGCTTCTCACAGCGCCCCCTGCTGGCGACAGAAAATGTCATTTTTTAGACTTTAAGGTGCTGCTATGAGCACGTTGACCGTATCTCAGTCAAATCAGGCGTGTCAGTGCGAAACACCTTGGCAATTCTATGACGTGAAGGTCGTGACGTTTCATCAAAGGGCGACGCCCCCAGAGCGTGGCGAAGGTCGACGTTTCCAAAAAGCGATGTTTTTGTCATTAACTTTCGTGTACAACTTCGTATCACCAACTTATTTCCCACGTTGGTAACAGGTCCCGCCCTGCACATGTGATATGAGTTTGGTCAATGGGCGTGACCAAACGCCTTGACCACGCCCTTTAAACTGCAGCCCCCGCGCCACGTTTCACCAAGGTGCACGAAAATCGGTACACACGTCTATCATTCCAGGACGCACAAAAAAGTCTCTTGGACCCATAGGCTAAAACCAACAGGAAGTCAGCCATTTTGAATTTCATGGTAAATTTTGGAGTTTCGCACGCGTCGCCTTCTAAGAGTTCCTGCCTACAGGATTCATCAGAACAGCTTCAAAATTGCTGGCTACCCTCTACACTACATTGTGAGTAAAAGTTATCAACAGATTTTGCCTCAGTTGAACGGTATGGCCGTCAGGTGGCGGCGAATTTTGATGATTCGCCATGAGACAGGAAATTGCTATAAATTTAGCAAAAACAGTCCAATCTGCACAAAACTTGTCATGTGTGATCATAGCCCGACCCTGAACACAGCCACATGACAATATTCCATGATAGTCATAGCACCCCCTGCTGGCGACAGGAAATGACATCTTTTAGAGTTTGACGTACTGCTCCAAGCGTGTTGACCATATCCAACTCTAATCTACTCAGACAGGTCTTCAGACCTTGGTGATGCTATATTGTGAAGATCTTGAGGCCAGGTCAAATGGCGTTGCCCCTGACAGTGCGGCGAAGGTTGACGTTTCGCTAAAACACAGGAAGTTGCTTTAAATGCACTGCACCTGGTCAGATCTGCCTGCAACTGCACATGTTTATTGACAGTCCAACTCTGAACATCTGATATGACTTTCGTCAATGGGCGTGGCTAAATGCCTTGGCCACGCCCATTCTTAAAAGTAGCCGCCTTTGGGACGTCTCACCGATATCCACGAAAATCGGTAGACATATGTATCAGACCCAGGCACACAAAAAAGTCTCTTAAACCCATAGGCTAAACCCAACAGGAAGTCAGGCATTTTGCATTTTGTGGTCGACCTTGCTGTCTCGCCTTGAAACAGGAAAATGCTATAACTTTGCTATCAATCCTCTTATGTGCACCAAAACTTGACAAGTATGATAAAAGTCCCCAGCCTGAAGACACATCTGCATGATGCTCAGGAGTCATAGTCATAGCTCCACCTAGTGGAGACAGGAAGTAACACCGCATTGCTTCTACAGCATCCAAAGGGGGTGAAAAATTCAGCACCTCGTCTGCCAGTCCCGCCTCTGGCGACGAGGTCACGGGCGGCAGCAGGCCCAGAGTGGCATGGGAGCTGCGGTCGCCAGCACCCCGAGTTTTCCGGCAGTCCGAGTTGCGTGGGGGTGCGAGGGCCCGTTCAACGCTGCTTGCAGCTTTAATTAGGGCCCGAGCACCGTCCGGTGCGAGGACCCTATTGTTTTCCTTAGGATTTTTTATTATTTTTTTTCCTCTGTTTGATCGCATTTTTGGGGGCTTTAACATACTCAAAAACTCACCAAATTTGACATGCACTTCGTCTTTGGGGAAAATTTAGGTGCTCGGGAAATCTCAGGAATGCCCGTCGCAAAATGGCGAAATGGCGCCCCCTAGAAATTTTCAATCGGCTCCCACGGGCGGCCCGTTTGACGAAATCCTCCGAAATTCGGAGGGGTCGTGTATCATCCCAAGACGCGCGAAAATGCGCGCTTGGACTTTTTTCTAAAACGTACAGGAAGTCCGCCATTTTGATTTGAAAATTCTGATGTTGGCGATTTGCGAGGGTCCTCTAAAAGCTATCTCCTCCTAGACGGTTCGTTGGATCGGCTTCAAATTTGGCATGCTGCTACTAGACCGCTTGATGATTAAAAGTTATTAAAAAATCTCGTGTATCTCGTACGGCGTTGCCGTGGCAGCGCGGCGAAGTTTGATGTTTCGCCATGAAAAACGAGAGCGCTATAACTTTGCCATAAATGGTCCGATCTGCACCAAACTTCACACGTATGATATAGTCCCGCCCTGAACACATCTAAATGAAAATAATCTTTGAACGTCATGGCGCCCCCTGCTGGCGACAGGAAATGCAAAATGTTTTACACTTTGAGGTGCTGCTCTGACCACGTTGAACATATTCAACTCAAATTTGGGGCAGAAAGGCCTTAAGATGTTGGTAATGCTATATTACGAAGCACAGAACGTCTCGTCAAACGGCGCCGCCCGAGGGCGCGGAAGGCCCCACGTCTCGCCCTGAACCACGAAAGTGCCCCTAACTTTGGGGGTAAATTGGTCGAAGCTTCCTGAA
>JAWZSL010000217.1:9359-39370 GCA_034769285.1 Lutjanus argentimaculatus | reverse complement strand
TAAAATCTGCAAAAACTTAGAAATCATCATGTGAAATATGAGCAGTGATCTTCTTTAAAATTAAATCTATCAGTCACAAACACAACCTAACTCAACACAAGAAATATTTTGTTTACTCCAGTTTTATTTTGTGTTGGCAACAAATTCATCAAGTCACCTTCTGTGTCTTATAAGATGGTATCTGAACTCTAATATGATTACTTCAGTCACTCTGACAAATTTCTGCTTTTGTTGATGTGTATCTGACAATCAAAGATAAAATATCATGATTTCAAAGATCACAAATAATATTCTGTTAATTAAAACTCATCCCTAAACATTTGACCATCAGTAAATAAACATTTAACCCACACTAATTTTGTGTTGATATCACAATCCAAATGACTCTTGTCATATCATTTACCATACAGTTTTGCCAAGTTAAATCTTGTTTTAAGTTGTGAGAATAAAGAAGTTCAATCTTGTAAATTTTGCCTGTCCTCAACCATCAAACTGGAATATTTCTTGAAAATATTTTAAATATTGTGGTAATTTTCTCTTCAAAAACAGTCTGGTGTCAAAGCAGATGTAAGAAAGTCAATATATTGTTCATTCGATGACGTTAAATATTTTCTTAGCAATTAACAACATATAAACTGTTTATTTTCTCCTAAAAAGTATCAGAAAGAGAAAATCTGTCTTGTTTTATGATGAGTTAAAAAGTACTTACCTGTCACAATCAGCTTGGTGCCTTGTCCGAATACCACAGTGATTCAGTTTGTACACATGGCTGTACAAAAACCTCCTGACTCTCACTAATGAGGGGAGTGGAACTGAAACATCCTGTTGAGAGCAACTTTCAACTTCATCAGTCTGCTGATATTCACAAACACTGCTGCACTTGAGGACTGATTCTCAATCTTCTGAATCTTCAGTCTGAATTTTAGATTTAGACCAAAATCATCAGAATGAGAGAATATGGACAGCAGATTAAAAACTTCTGGGAGAGCTATAGGAGAAGTTTGGCTGATATAAGATGTCATCTGCATAAAAACTAATTTTGTCATTAACATGTATGTTTTAGTATAAAAGACTATTTGTATTTATTCTCTTTGCCATAAACTGGACTTTTCATGACAGTGATAAAATACATAAATTCATAGCATCATATCAACAGGACAGGCAGTTCCTCAGGTCAGGACTCAGCAGTCCATCTACACCTTTGAAGACAGCAATGTTCATATTTTGGCCAGGGAAGACAGATGATTTGAGAGAGGAGTAAAAGATGCCATTTTTGTTAACCTGGAACAGCCATCCCTCAACAGAGAGGGAGGTCTTAGACACAATCCATCTGTCACATACAATGCAGTCTTAAGGTCACTCCCCAGGCAGTTGAATACCCACCTACACTCATGTGATTCGAACGACTCACATGATAGCAGTGTGAGTCAGATACTCACACGGGACCTTAACGACTCTCATTCACGCTTCCCCCCAGGTGACCCTAATGGTTCACACAATGGAAGGGCGGGCACATGAGCCACATGCCCCTCAAGGTGTTAACAACCCCACAGAGGTTAAATACCTGAACTCCCAACCAATCAGTCAGAACTGAAGAAGCTTCTTGGATGAGAGGCGAAACGTCTTCAAGAACTCTATCAATTCCAGTTGCCTACGACAACCTTTGCTATGAATACAATGACCTGGATGACTGAGAATATTCACAGACATTAACAATGTCTTTAAAACATCCCAAAACTTTGACATCAGAGATCAGTTGAGAGGCTGAAGCTCACCTGTCTGTGCTACCAACATGATTTTACTGAAATAATGATGCATGACTTTCACAAACAAACTAATCAGTTGGTTAAGCTGTGGGTATGTTACCCAACATAAAATGTCCATAACGACCCAAACAAATACAATTTAAAAAAGTTGAAAGGGTAGCACATTTCAAGTCTTCAAGTCAGGGAGGACAAAATACTCACATTTCAGTTGTATATTTAGCTCACATCACAAAAATCAAACGCTTAATACTGTGCAGGTTCAGTTTGGTGATATATACAAGGGCAGAGAAAGCACACAGCTGGGGGCTGGACCCAATTATTCAAGGACCAATCACTTTTCCTTTTCCATGCCTTACAATACAGGTATCAATTACAGATGACCCCCTTCCATATAACATTACGTTTCACAAAGCATTATTACTGGTCATCTTTCAATATTGAAATTGTACCTTACATGAAAAAAAAAAAAACACAAAAAAAATTAAATTCTAACCCAAAAAACATTTTAGACTAAAATCATCATTAAGTCCATTTGGTGCCATAGTGTTTAGTGTGTATATCCAAAACATTTCTCTTTGGGCGAGTTTCTTCAGGACATCTCCTCCCCGAGTGGGTATAGTGATTTTCTCAATCCCACAGAACCTCAATGAAGAAGGTGAACCATGATTAGCTTCAGCATAATGTTTTGCAATTTCATAATCCATGTTGCCTGTACGGATTGCAGTTTTGTGCTCAGAGATACGTTATTTCGGGAGTTGTTTGGTCTGTCCCACATACACAACCCACAGGGGCATGATAACATGTAAACCACACGCATCGATTAACAGTTTATAAATTCCTGAATAGGAATTTTCCTCCCTGTGTGGGGATGATTAAATGATTTTGTATTTGTTGTGTTATTGCAGCAGTTACCACATCTATACATGCCAGTTGTTGTCAGCCATGTGGTTTTATTGGGAGTCACGTTTTTGTACATGACAATATTTTTGATAGTAGATGCTCTCCTAAATGAGAAAAGGGGTGGAGACTTCCAGAAGTCCTTCAAAGATGGTTCTGCTTGAAGCACATGCCAGTGTCTCTTGATTATCTGTTTTATCTGTGACGCACAATGATTATATTCAGTAGAGAAGCAAGCCCGGCTTGGGTTCCTTGTTTTTTGAGTATTAGAGAGGAGATCAGAACGGGGGGTAATATTGGCACGTTGTATGGCTTTCTGGATAGAGTTGTAGGCATAACCTCTTTCCATGAACCAATTAGCCATGCTGGTTGTTTTAGAATGAAAATCATTAGGGTCTGAACAGTCGCGCTTGAGCCTCAAAAGCTGACCAGCTGGAATATTGTCCTTTAGGTGTTTAGGATGGTTGCTAGAAACATGCAGTATTGAGTTGCGTTCCATATCTTTTCGGTAAATAGAGGTATGAATGGCTCCAGTTTCATCATTATGTATAGTTAGATCCAAAAAAATTATTTTATCAAAGCTGTATTCACATGTGAATTTTAGGAAACTTGAGCTATTATTAAGATATGATACAGTCCATCAGTTCACCCTGTGTTCCCTCCCAAAATAGCAAAATGTCATCAATGTAATGTTTATACAGTTTTATCTTTGAATGGTATAGGTTGTTATTGGGATCATGTATAACAGCTTCTTCCCATTTTCCCACTACTAATCCAGCCACAGATGGTGCTGTTGCTGTCCCCATTGCAGTTCCAGCCTGTTGGAGGAACCATTTGGAGTCGTACTGCATGTAGTTCCGACTCAGAACAAGATGTTAATAGTTCTAACAGGAATGCATTAGGAGGATTTTGTGTTATTTCCCACTTGGATAGGTAGTGGGCAGCAGAGTTCAAAGCATCTTCATGGGGAATGTATCCATATAAATTTTCCATATCAAGAGACACCAATATTGTGTTCTGATCCTGTAATTGATACCTGTATTGTAAGGCATGGAAAACGAAAAGTGATTGGTTCTTGAATAATTGGGTCCAGCCCCCAGCTGTGTGATTTCTCTGCCCTTGTATATATCAACACGCATGTGGGTACGTTACCCAACATAAAATGTCCATAACAACCCAAACAAATACAATTTAACTTGTGCACTTGAAAAGAGGCATGGTTGGGGATATAAATTTATTAAAGTTACCCCTGTCACAGATGATAAATAATTTGACTGACTGAAGAACAGTTAATCTGTAACTGACACTTTGGTTCTTCATAAAAAATGACCTGAGGTCCTGATTCACTTTTTGGGGGCAAGTTTTAAATTATCTGTTGAATGATGTTAGTTATGTCAAGTAGAGTCATTTTTAAATTCTGCAGTGTTAAAACTATGATGCTAACCGAGTTATTCATCACCAGTGAGATGTTCCTACTGTCAGTGTTACAGCTGGCAGAGTACAGCAGGTTGCCAGATCATCAGGTTTAGTTGTCTATCCCCCATGTTTTACTCTTTCAGACTTCTTCATAATAGCTGGCAACCATGTATTGATCTGGAGATAAATGGATATGACTATTTGAGTTTGGTAAAAACTATTGTTGGGGACAATTTAGCTGCACCTTGACACTGTTCATACTCAAATATATGCCTATGCAACAAAGAATTAATTTAAAAGAGATTAGTAAACTTAGTAAGCAAGTAAACTTTTACATGAAATGGTCTTTCAAGAAGAGTTTAAGTGAACTGCTTTGAATTCATATATAAATTCTCATGTAGGGTAGTTACAGAGAGCATTAGTTGATGTGTCAGACAGTCTAAAAGTAGTTAGTGAGGAGGTTTTTGTCACAGTGTGAATCACTGTGATACGTTCTCCTTAGCAGAGTCGTCCCATCCTTTACAGTGCCTCTGTCCTTTATGATGAACTGATAATCTATGTTTGATGAGGCTTTAGAGTTGAATCAGTCTGAAGAGTATCCTGATCCAAAGCTGAGTGAACTGTCACCACAGTAAAATCTGAGAACATGCTGAGGCGCTTCACCAGGAACCTGTTTATACCAGCGGACAGAAGAACTATCATATCTCTGAATGTTGCAGTTGAAAACAACCTCTTGTCCTGTAGAAACTGTGTGGACAGCAGGCGTCTGGGTCAGCACTATCGCTGCATCAACATCTGTCAACATACACAGAAAACAGATGAGTGAAAGGTTTATGTGTTAAAATATGTGCTGTAAAAGTAATGACAAGAATATCTTACATGTTTAGAGCAGTGATGAGAGTGCAGAGGGTCCCCAGCATGTTGTCAGTGTGTGGTGTAAACGTCCCTTACTGTCCAGCTGAGAGGTGAGCAGGTTGGAGTGTGAAGAGAAGAGAGACTGAAGCTTATAAAGACACTGAGGAGAGGAGAAGTGGAGGAGGAGGAGTTTCAACACTCAACACTGTTTTCATTCATAGATCAAAGAAATTGTGACTATGGTTTCACATTCATTCACTGAATCATTTTACACAAAAATCCCACATTTCAAAATGTTAATATTTATGAGCAGATAATTCTTTGAAGTGTGTTTAAGTCCTTTGCATGAGGATTATTAACTCAAGTCATATTGATTCCGTGATTTAAATCTCCATTTTCATTTTTAGATACTCAATGTCTCAGTTCATACTCTTCTTTCATTGTTGTATGTTAATTAAACATGTTAAAGTAGATTGGAGGTAAAATTGTTCACCTATAATCTCAGGATCTTCGCACGTCTAAATTGTTCTCCCACCAAACAAACATGCTTCCTGATTATTCTAAACAGATGTAAACACAAACTAGAAGAGTGCACTCAGTATGCAGATTCCTGCCAGGCAACTGATGATGAAGCACCTACTGCAATGCCACCACAACTGCATGATTCAATCAGCGGAGATTTGCAAAGTTTCATCAACATTAACATGACACCCACATATTGTCCGGAGCTGAAACAAGATTTCAAACTGAAGCAGTTGATCACTTGCAGCCTCTAGTGGCCAGTTAAGAAGAGTGAGAAGTCAGCAGTCAGTGGTCGTATAAAACAGATCAGTCAAAAAATAGAATTACTGCATCGGAGCTGTTTGACTCCACCAACCAGTCAAGTTACAGTTTAAACACGTCTGTCCAAACTCATATAATGATGCAGTGAAGACTTAAGGAATTTTATATGGAACTTAAAACCACATTGACCTGTAACTTTGAAGGAATTTAATAAAAGTGTTTTTTTTGTTTACAAAGTAGTTATCACCATAAATGTGTGATTCCAGTGAATATTTTCCAGTGAGAAACATGTTGTCTTCATTTAGAGACTATTTTTTACTGAGGAGGACAGAGGACTGATAGAGAGCTAAAGATAATGAAGCTGGACTTTGACGTTGTCCATGAGGTTTGTCTCATGAAATATGATTATTGTAGTTAGATTAATGTCAGATTTATCTCATCTGAAGTGTAACAATCATCACTACCCATTTATCACAAAAATATTATTTACATTTTGGACATTCAGAACAGTTTCTATGAACTATTTTTTATGACAGAAAATGTTGAGTGGCAAAACACAAACATTTAATTTATGTGACAATCTTGGATATTATACATGAAGGTGGTGTACACTGGTGCTTTGCTTAGTTTACGGTAGTTTTCATTAGTTATTTGTGAAAAAACCCAGTGATTTTTTTTAGTCTTGTTTGGTCTTTCTGTGATCAAGTGTCAGACACTCAAAAAGCAGAAGTATTGAGTGAGGAGGTTTTTGTCACAGTGTAAATCACTGTGATACGTACTTATTAACAGAGCTGTCCCATGTTTTACAGTAATAAACTGCTGAGTCTCCCTCCTCCACATTGTTGATGATCAAACGATAATCTGATTTCGACTGATGAGTAGATGTGAACTTTGGAGATGAAAAACCAGAACCGTAGTCTGGAGAGCTAAAGCTGTGATAAAACCTCAGCACATACTGAGTTATGCAAATTCCTGCCAGGCAACAGATGGTGAAGCACCTACTGCAATGCCAACACAACTCTATGATTCAACCTGCAGAGGATGCTGATCACTTGCAGCTTCTAGTGGCCAGTTAAGAAGAGTGAGAAGTCAGCTGTCAGTGGTCGTATAAAACAGATCAGTCAAAAAATAGAATTACTGCATTGGAGCTGTTTGACTCCACCAACCAGTCAAGTTACAGTTTAAAACACGTCTGTCCAAACTCATATAATGATGCAGTGAAGACTTAAGAAATTTTATATGGAACTTAAAACCACATTGACCTCTGACTTTGAAGGAATTTAATAAAAGATAATAAGTGGGGTTTTTTTGTTTACAAAATAGTTATCACTATAAATGTGTGATTCCAGTGAATATTTTCCAGTGAGGAACATGTTGTCTTCACTTAGAGACTATTTTTTACTGAGGAGGACAGAGGACTGATAGAGAGCTGAACATTATGATGTCACAGTGAAGTTGGACTTTGGTGTTGTCCATGAGGTCTGCCTCATGAAATATGATTATTGTAGTTAGATTAATGTCAGATTTATCTCATCTGAAGTGTAACAATCATCACCACCCATTTATCACAAAAATATTATTTACATTTTGGACATTCAGAACAGTTTCTATGAACAATTTTTTTATGACAAAAAAATGTGAAAAAAACAGTGATGGTATTTTTTTGAACATTTATGTAGGAATCCAATCAGATCATTTAGAGAATTATTGTGCATAGTGTGTTGTTCCACAGAGTGTTGTTTGTTGTTCCTGTGATCAAGTGTCAGACACTCAAAAAGCAGAAGTGCTTAGAGAGGAGGTTTTTGTCACAGTGTAAATCACTGTGATACATGCTCCTGAGCAGAGTCATCCCATGTATGACAGTAATAAACTGCTGAGTCTCCCTCCTCCACATTTTTGATGATCAAAAGATAATCTGATTTCGACTGATGAGTGGATGTGAACTTGGGGGACGAAAACCCAGAGCCATAGCCTATAGAGCTCCAGCCGTGCTGAAACTGCAAAACATACTGAGGAACTCCTCCTGGAATCTGTTTAAACCAGCGAGCAGACCTTTCAGTAACAGTCCCCAGGTTACAGTCCATGGTGACTGTCTCTCCTCTCCTCTGTGTCACAACAGGAGGCTTCTGTGTCACCACCGTCACACCACTCACACCTGGAAACAACAAGATGACATGGAGTCAAGAGAAACACACAGACTGATGAATCCAACATGAGGTCAAAGCTGCAGTAAGTCAGCCTCCTTACATGTTAGAGCAGTGATGAGAGTGCAGAGGGTCCCCAGCATGTTGTCAGTGTGTGCTGAGAATGGCCTTGTAACTTGGAAAGTGAGCTGACTGCTGACAGATTGGAGGCTTTGGAGGATGAGGAGAGGAGGTGCTGGAGGAGCAATTTAATACAACACTGAAACTGAGAGGGACTGACAGGAGGAGGAGCTTTGCTTCAATCTGCATGTTTTGTCACATTTGTTGCTCTCTTCTGTCAGTGTGGACAATGTCTCCCCCCTGACCCCAAAACTTTACATGATGTGAAAAAGACTTCCTGCAGTTTGATTCTCATACGTTTGTTTCTTTGCTCACTTGCTAATAAATGTGATTTAATTCAGTTCCCTCTGATTTTACAGAGAGCTGACACTTGACCTCTTCATTTACATGATAAGTGACATAAACTTATATTGACTTATTTGGTATTTGGGAGGTGTAGTACTGCATAAAAAGTGAAGATGACAATCACACATACAGAGCTGTTTAACATACTTGGATTTAATAGTTTTACTGAGGGGTTTCTCAGTCCTTAAAAATAAATAATTCATCATTTCTACTTAGTGATCGATACAGATATTTACCACCTACATTTCTCTTAAGATCAAGAATAAATCTCAGTGTTTATCTTTGTTTATGACTCGTTGGTGTTTTGTTTCACTGTGACTGTCAAGTGCAAATGAAAAGAACAAAATGAAAATAAAAAAACTAATGAACACTGAATTTAGTTATTTCTTTGAGTGTTGAGAGAGATTATATAAAATTGCATTGAGGATATTTGTTCGCTGTCATTTTTAAAATTTCATGCAATGTAGTTGTAGAGAGCATTAGTTGATGTGTCAGTCAAAAAGCAGAAGTAGTTAGTGAGGAGGTTTTTGTCACAGTGTAAATCACTGTGATACAGCTTCATCAGCAGAATCATCCCATGTCTCACAGTAATACACAGCAGAGTCTCCTGCCTCTGTCCTCTTTATGATGAACTGATAATCTATGTTTGATGAGGCTTTAGAGTTGAATCGGTCTGAAGAGAATCCTGATCCAAAGCTGGGTGAACTGTCAGAATAGCGAAAGCTCAGAACATACTGAGAGCTTCACCAGGAACCTGTTTATGCCAAATCACATAATTTCCATCATATCTCTGTATGTTTGCAGTTGAGAACAACCTCTTGTCCTGTAGAAACTGTGTGGACAGCAGGCGTCTGGGTCAGCACTATCACTGCATCAACATCTGTCAACATACACAGAACAATACATGAGTGAAATGTTTGTGTGTGAAAATCTGTGCTGAAAAAGGACTGAGAAGAATATCTTACATGTTAGAGCAGTGATGAGAGTGCAGAGGGTCCCCAGCATGTTGTCAGTGTGTGGTGTAAACGTCCCTTACTGTCCAACTGAGAGGTGAGCAGGTTGGAGTGTGAGGAGAAGAGAGACTGAAGCTTATAAAGACACTGAGGAGAGGAGAAGTGGAGGAGGAGGAGTTTCATCACTCAACACTGTTTTCATTCATAGATAAACTACATCATGTGTGCAGTTTCATATAAATAATTTCTTTAAAAAAGCATATGTATTTTTTGTGAAATTTTGACAAATGTTAAACAAACAAGATATTTTCCCTCTCACCTTTATTTCTTTTTGCTATTTTCTTACTTCACTCGACTCTGTCACTTCTGCTTTCCTGCACTTACAAAATCCATTTCATTCATTCTCACATCAGCATATCTGGCCATTGATCTTTCTGCCTGCATTCCTCAAGCCAATCAGTCTTCAGATGTTCTTTAAATATCTCTGTTACTGTTCTGTTTTTCAGACCCATGATTGCCTGCTCCTCACCACCTTGTCCCTCAAGATGATCCAAGTGATTCAACTGCAAGGTTTCATCTTTCATCTGTTGGTTTTACTCCACCACCACCAGTGTCTAGACTCTCGGGGAGATTCCACCTGTCTCTTGTCTTCATGGGCTTGTGCTTAATGATGATGCAGCACACTGATGATGATGATCTAATCAACAAAATCCTTCAACTGAGCAAAGACATATCAAAAAGACATCTTTTGAAAATCTTGTATGTTGAAAAGACATCCCCAGAAGAGCCAAATGAACGTTTCTGTGCCGTCTTTGGCATGTCCAGTGTGGACATCCACAGTAGGATTATCCCTAATTTAGCACATAACACTCATTCTTGTCCAATAACAACCATAAATGTTGTGTCAGTAAATCATACACAGTATTATTTTGTTTAATCACAAATAAAAACTATTTAATTAATATCATGTTGATGTCCTGCACCTGTCTTGCACGTCCACAGACGTCCAAAAATCTCCCAGCCAGACCTCAAATTTTGAACTGCATGTTGAGGTCAAAGAGGGGTCGTGGTCAGACATCCAGATGTTGATCCTCATTTACATGTGGTGCAGACACACAGATTTGGTCCTGGACTGACTGACATAAGATAAACATGATCTGCACATGTGGCAGATGTCTTGTGTTTGCTGGGTTCTCTGTGGTTCAACTCATCAAACACAGTCATAAACTTCAACTGATCTCTCCTCATTGAACTTGTGTTGTTCATAAAAATGTGTCTTTCTGTTGTGTTTGGCAGCATGTTGATGATTTTTCTGTGCATCATCGACTCCAAGGGCGATATAAGATTAATTTATGTTTACCTTCCTATATTTATTTTCAAGTGATCATAGACTTCTCCACAAGATAAATATATAGCCATCAGTCTTTAGGTTTGTCATCTGAATGTGTTTCTTATTAATCCAAATTGTTCTGACCCACTGATCAAAGACAATTCAGGAATCTTTGTGTCTAAGTGACCTGTTGTCAGATTCATCTGTTCACAGTTTGTGTCTGTCACAGTTGTGTAGCAGTTGGCTCCATTGCCTGTCTCATGAAGTAGGATTAATGTAAATTTGCTATATTCACATTGTGTAAGAAATTGTGTGAATCCATGTGAAGGATTTGGGGAGTTTGACAAAATATATAGATTTTTTATTTGCAGGGAAATTGGAGAGCTTTGTTTTAGTACTTCAAAGTCAGTGCAGATGTGTTGGAGACCCAAAAAGCAGAAGTATTAATGAAGAGGTTTTTGTCACAGTGCAAACCAGTGTGATACCTCCTCCTTAGAAGAGCTGTCCCATGTAGTACAGTAAAAGACTGCTGAGTCTCCCTCCTCCACATTGTTGATGATCAAACGATAATCTGATTGTGACTGATGAGTAGATGTGAACTTTGGAGACGAAAACCCCGAGCCATATTCGACAGAGCTCCAGCTGTGATGAAACTTCAAAACATACTGAGGAACTCCTCCTGGAATCTGTTTATACCAGCGAGCAGAACTGCCAGTAACAGTCCCCAGGTTACAGTCCATGGTGACTGTCTCTCCTCTCCTCTGTGTCACAACAGGAGGCTTCTGTGTCACCACCGTCACACCACTCACACCTGGAAACAACAAGATGACATGGAGTCAAGAGAAACACACAGACTGATGAATCCAACATGAGGTCAAAGCTGCAGTAAGTCAGCCTCCTTACATGTTAGAGCAGTGATGAGAGTGCAGAGGGTCCCCAGCATGTTGTCAGTGTGTGCTGAGAATGGCCTTGTAACTTGGAAAGTGAGCTGACTGCTGACAGATTGGAGGCTTTGGAGGATGAGGAGAGGAGGTGCTGGAGGAGCAATTTAATACAACACTGAAACTGAGAGGGACTGACAGGAGGAGGAGCTTTGCTTCAATCTGCATGTTTTGTCACATTTGTTGCTCTCTTCTGTAAATGTGGACAATGTCTCCCCCCTGACCCCAAAACTTTACATGATGTGAAAAAGACTTACTGCAGTTTTATTCTCATACATTTGTTTCTTTGCTCACTTGCTAATAAATGTGATTTAATTCAGTTCCCTCTGATTTTACAGAGAGCTGACACTTGACCTCTTCATTTACATGGAGCTATAAATAAGGAGAGGAGGCCTGCAGGTGCATCCTGGGAAGGAGGAGAGGGAGGAGTAGAGAAGTGATGCTTCACTGACAGAGGATGAAAACTCAGTTTCATTTGATCATTTTGTCTGATTTTTCCAATGTCTTAAAAACTGAAGGCAACTAAAACCAGGCAAAGTCATATTGATCTCTCTGTTGTGATTTTAAAGAAAATTAACATCTGATTGTAGTGTAGCTTTCTGAATTTGAATATTCATATTTAAGTAATAATTAATCAGAAATATGTCTGTTATCTATGTATCTTGAATTAAATGTGATTATCAGTGAGATGAACATCAGGAGAAAAACACTGCAAATATTGCAAATAAAATATAATTATTTTAAATAATGTTTTTAATAAATAAACTCAAGCAATTTTCTGATCACAATGTCTTTTTATTGAATGATTCTTGAAAAAAGCAGCAGTTGCAAAGCTGATACAACACCTCCACCTAACTGTCACAACATTTATTACAAGCATGCAGACACATCTTTTCTAACATGTAAACCTTGTAATGAGCAAAGAGCACAAAGAGTAAAGAAACAGATTTGAAATGGTCATTCTGCTCCTCTACTATTCTTCAGAGGGACAGTCTGACTTGTTGATGTTTTTCTGTGAAGTCTGGGAGCCCAAAGACACTTTACATGTGTAAACCTTATCCATGTTCCAGTCTGACGTCTGGACGGCCAGATAGCTGCTGATTTGGAAAGTCTGGTCTGGTTGCTGAACAGCCGTGCTGGTAGAGATCCCACTGCTCACTGGACTCCCAGCAGACAACCAGCTCACATCTGCAAAAGGCACAGACTGACTGGACAGACAGACCAGAGTGGCTTTGTTGGACTGGAGCTCAGCACTGGACGGAGGGAAGACTGTCAGGACAGGAGGAGGGAGGCTGGAGCCTGAAAATACATGAAGAACATTGATCAAGTAACTACAAGTGTTTCTCATAAAAGCATGAGCGAAACATGTTATTTTATTTGTTGTCACAATATAACAACTTAACTGAAGAAGTAAAACATTTAAAATCTGCAAAAACTTAGAAATCATCATCTAAAATATGAGCAGTGTTCCTCTTTAAAATTAAATCTATCAGTCACAAACAACAACCTAACTCAACACAAGAAATATTTTGATTACTTCAGTTTTATTTTGTTTGCAACAAATTCATCAAGTCACCTTCTGTGTCTTATAAGATGGTATCTGAACTCTAATATGATTACTTCAGTCACTCTGACAAATTTCTGCTTTTGTTGATGTTTTATCTGACAATCAAAGAAAAAATGTCATGATTTCAAAGAGTAAAAATAATATTCTGATAAATTCAAAATGATCCCTAAAATTTTATCCATTAATAAATAAAAATTCAAAACACAGTCATTTTGTGTTGATATCACAATCCAAATGACTCTTGTCATATCATTTAACGTTGTGTTTTGCCAAATTAAATCTTGTTTTAAGTTGTGAAAATAAAGAAGTTCAATCTTGTAATTTTTTGCCCCTCCACAACCATCAAAAACCTCGAGAAACTTTCTGGAAAATATTTAAGATATTGTGATAATTTTCTTTTCAAAGACAGTCTGGTGTCAAAGCAGATGTAAGAAAGTCAATATATTATTCATTAGATACTGTTAAAATATATTTTTTAGCAATTAGCAACATATCAATTGATTATTTTCTCCTCAAATGTATCAGAAAGAGAAAATCTATCTTGTTTTATGATGAGTTAAAAAGTTCTTACCTGTCACAATCAGCTTGGTGCCTTGTCCGAATACCACAGTGATTCAGTTTGTACACATGGCTGTACAAAAACCTCCTGACTCTCACTAATGAGGGGAGTGGAACTGAAACATCCTGTTGAGAGCAACTTTCACTGTCAACATCTCATTCACTTCATCAGTCTGCTGATATTCACAAACACTGCTGCACTTGAGGACTGATTCTCAGTCTTCTGAATCTTCAGTCTGAGTTTTAGATTTTGATCAATGCATGAAATCATCAGAATGAGAGAATCTGGACAGCAGATTAAAAACTTCTGGGAGAGCTATAGGAGAAGTTTGGTAGATAGAATAAGATGTCATCTGCATAAAAACTAATTTTTTCCATGAACATGTATGTTTTAAAATAAAAGATTATTTATATTTATTCTCTTTGCCATAAACTGGGCTTTTCATGACAGTGATAAAATACATAAATTCATACCATCATATCAAATAAATATTTCATGTTTTATATCTTATATTCATTTTGATTGACGAAAAAAATCATTCAAAGAAATCTTTGTTATTCCACATAGTGATATTTTCTTGTGTTCAAGGTCAATTAAACCCCAGAAAGGTCAAATATTTACACATATATTTGTCCCCAAGGTCAAGAATTAATCAGTCAGTTGTTTATCAGTCATTAGTGTTGGTCCACTGTGCTGTCTAGGGCAAATAAAAATTAGGCTATGGAACAAAAAATACATAACAACAAAACAAGTACACAAGTTTTGCTTTAACCTGGGGCATTTTTATGTCGAATTGATTATAAACACAGTTGTGTACAGTATGTGTGTACTTGCTCTATAACTCTTTTTCTCTTCTATGGTCACACGTGCCCGTTTGCACACAAACGAATGACTTTAATCTGCAAAATGTCACAACTTTCACTTAATTCAATCATCTTTGCTTATATGGTTAAAACCGGATGTGTCATGTCCTTCAAATAGATATTTTACATTTGATCTTAAAGCGATTATTCCATTTCTAGATGATCATCCACTCAATATGTACTCACCACTATGCCGATGTGAGGATGGGTGAAGGTCTTCAGTTCACAAAACAATCCTGGATTTTCAGCAGAAAACAGGGTTGCAGCTAATGGCAGTGAATGGAGACCAAATGTAAATGTAAAAAAAAAAAAAAGAACACAAAACAAAGACAAAATGTCTCCATCCTGCTTGTGTGGTGTAATGCAAGTGTCCGCGAGCCGCGACATTAAAATTTAACCACAAAAGACATGGAGATGTTTTTAGCCGAAATGTCAACTGTAGCATGTAGCAGGTCTCATGTAAACATGCCGTCGATCTTGCGATATTTTCACACATGCATCCATTAAGAGATATACGAAGTCTTGCGATACATCGGCGCCATGTTTACATCCTACCTGGGAGGCTACAGTTGACATTTTGGCTAAAAACATGGTGTAAATGGCGTCTTTTGTGGTTAAATTTTTAATGTCACGGCTCGCGGACACTTGGATTACACCACACGAGCAGGATGGAGACATTTTGTCTTTGTTTTGTGTTCTTTTTTTTTTTACATTTAATCCGTGGTCACCATTCGCTGCCATTATACTGGATTTGGCTGCAACCCTGTTTTCTGCTGAAACTCCAGGATTGTTTTGTGAACTGAAGCTCTTCACCCATCCTCACATCGGCATAGGGGTGAGTACATACTGAGTGGACTATCATGTAGGGGTGGCATATCCTTTTAATAATGACACTGTAAAGCAACAATAAATGTGTGTTCTGAGTTTGTCACACGACAGAAACGTGTTATTAATCACCCAGCCAAATCCTCTGTCTCAGTGTCAAACACTACTACGGCCTGAAAACCACCTGAAACAAGGACGATCTGTCTCAACCAAACTGGACATGTTGTGACATCTTTGAGTCACCAGAGCCAGGGGACAGAGACAGGATGGTATTTTTTTCTTCTTTGTCAGCTGATCTGGACTAAGAAGAGTCGTTCAGGTACATTTGTAGGTGTCCGTGAGGGAGTGTGAGGGGGTGGAGCTGTCTTGTTCATATGTTGGTTTATGGGATTTATAGTGCTGGAGGACCATGCACATTACCAAGCCATGTTTCAGGTCTGTCCCAAAAATCATGAACACAGGAATCATGAAGAACAGTCTACTGGTCTAACCCCAAAATTCAGTACTACATAGTTCTCAGTCTTTTCACATGTTTTCAGCAACTATTTTCTAACATGTATAATCTGTTTAAAAGAAAAACTACTTACTATACTACTATTTACTAACTAGACTTTAATATACATCTTGGATGTGGTAGATTTTCTCAAGAAATGTTACAAGAAAATAAACCTACAACTGAAGGAGTGCACTCAGTAGAGTGCAGATCTCTGCCAGACAACCTGAAGAGAATATCTGAATCAATCCCATTTGTATTTGATCAGTAACTGTAATTTAATTACAAATTTTTTCTCAGTAACTGTAACTGATTACTGTTACATTTATATTTTCATTTAATGCTCCCCATCATTGCTAAGCCTGTGTTGTTTTAGCAGATCAGTTGTTGATAATTTGATAACAACCTGATAGTAATGGAGCTCATGCACTAGCTGGTAGTCAGATAGCCTGATGTGCTACTCTTACCTGAGGCTCTGTTGCTCCATCCTCTCATTCAGTCTGTTGATTTAGACAACACAAGTCAAGTTTCCTCCAGCTAATAAAAAATGTGCTTCATGCTGGTCCTGCAGCAGTGCTCTGACATTAACAATGTCTTTAAAACATCTCAAAACGTCATGCAGAGATCAGCTGAGAGGCTGAAGCTCACCTGTCTGTGCTGCAGACACGATTTTACTGAAATAATGATTCATGACTTTCACAAATAAACTATAATCAGTTGGTTAAGTTGTGGGTACGTTACCCAACATAAATGTCCATAACAACCCAAACAAATACAATTTAACTTGTGCACTTGAAAAGAGGCAGGCCTGGGGAGACAGATTTATTCAAGTTACCAGTTTCACAGATGATAAATAATTTGACTGACTGAAGAACAGATAATCTGTAACTGACACCTAAGTTCTTCATAAAAAATGACCTGAGGTCCTGATTCACTTTTTGGGGGCAAGTTTTAAATTATGTGTTGAATGATGTTAGTTATGTCAAGTAGAGTCATTTTTAAATTCTGCAGTGTTAAAACTATGATGCTAACCGAGTTATTCATCACCAGTGAGATGTTCCTACTGTCAGTGTTACAGCTGGCAGAGTACAGCAGGTTGCCAGATCATCAGGTTTAGTTGTCTATCCCCCATGTTTTACTCTTTCAGACTTCTTCATAATAGCTCACTTTTTGCAGAAAATACACACACACCTGGCAACCATGTATTGATCTGGAGATAAATGGATATGACTATTTGAGTTTGGTAAAAACTATTGTTGGGGACAATTTAGCTGCACCTTGACACTGTTCATTCTCAAATATATGCCTATGCAACAATCAGTGAATTTAAAAGAGATTAAACTTAGTAAGCAAGTAAACTTTTACATAGAAATGGTATTTCAAGAAGAGTTTAAGTAAACTGTTTGAATTCATTTATAAAATCTCATGTAGGGTAGTTACAGAAAGCATTAGTTTACATGTCAGACAGTCAAAAAGCAGAAGTAGTTAGTGAGGAGGTTTTTGTCACAGTGTGAATCACTGTGATACGTGCTCCTTAGCAGAGTTGTCCCATGTGTGACAGTAATAGACAGCAGAGTCTCCTGCCTCTGTCCTCTTTATGATGAATTGATAATCTATGTTTGATGCAGCTTTAGAGTTGAATCTGTCTGAAGAGAATCCTGATCCAAAGGTGAGTGAACTACTCCCATAAAAAAATTTGAGAACATACTGAGGAACTTCACCAGGAACCTGTTTATACCATTTGACAGAAGCACTATCATATCTCTGAATGTTACAGTTGAGAACAACCTCTTGTCCTGTAGAAACGGTATGGACAGCAGGCATCTGGGTCACCACTATCACTGCATCAACATCTGTCAACATACACAGAAAAATACATGAGTGAAAGGTTTGTGTGTGAAAATCTGTGCTGTAAAAGGACTGAGAAGAATATCTTACATGTTAGAGCAGTGATGAGAGTGCAGAGGGTCCCCAGCATGTTGTCAGTATGTGGTGTAAACGTCCCTTACTGTCCAGCTGAGAGGTGAGCAGGTTGGAGTGTGAGGAGAAGAGAGACTGAAGCTTATAAAGACACTGAGGAGAGGAGAAGTGGAGGAGGAGGAGTTTCAACACTCAACACTGTTTTCATTCATAGATAAACTACATCATGCGTGCAGTTTCACATTAAATCTTTTAAATTTAACTAAATTTAACTTCTTCTGAGGGAGCATTGTTTTCTCTGGCTCCAGAGTTGTTGGGGAATTTACACCACTACAGTACAACATCAACTGGGTCCAGCATTATTATGTTATCTGGTGGCTTGTCTTGTTAGGAGTTTTGTTTTATCAAATTACCACAAACTGACACAACATCTGTTGCAGGAAGTAGGAGTACTGGTTGGTTTCTGGGTCTCTGTGAAAACTGCATTGATGCTGACATCTATACTGAGCTGTGTGCACTGTACTTTATGGGAACTTGGAAGCAACAGGGGGCCAACAGCCAGTTTTTCCTCCTTTAGCCATAATCAGGAATGAATCTTTTCCTGATCCATCTGAGGCTGCAGACGAGGCAGGCAAATAGAAGAGATGACAAGTCTTTAAATTACAAATTCATAAGCTGTTATGTTGCTGTCATTCTGTTCAAGCTTTATTAGTCCAGTAAATTACCTTTTCTTGAGGAAAAAACTGAATAAATTAATTTTAAAAGTAAAGAAAAACACATCATGGATCTCTGATCTGTTGGTGAATGTAGAGTTTTTAATGACAGTTATGACTGTTTTTGTATCAATTATCAGCCTGTTGATGGACTTGTGTGTGCTTCACATGAATCTTTGGTGTGTGTGGTCAGTTATCAGCATTTTAACACTGGATTTGCAAGTTAAATTTTAAATTCTCTGATTATATAGATTTCTTGACATAACAAAATGATACTGTTTTTCTAACATTACTGACTGATTAGCTACATGTTCATGTAAAAGGTCATAGTTTGTGATGGTGTCAACCCAGTTCGCTTGAGTTTAATCAATTAAATCAAATCAAATAGATGAGTTCTTGTAGGACGTTGAAAAGAGAAGCCAAAATGAAAGTTTCTATGCCGTCTTCGGCATGTCCAGTGTGGACATTCGCAGTAGGGTCATCCCTAATTTAGCACATAAAACTCTTTCTTGTGCACCATTTCTATCCAATAACAAGAAATATGGTGTCAAAAAAATACATGCATACATGCAGAATAAATATATAACCATCAGTCTTGAGGTTTGTCATCTGAATGTGTTTCTTATTAATCCAAATTGTTCTGACCCACTGATTAAAGACAATTCAGGAATCTCTGTGTCTAAGTGACCTGTTGTCAGATTCATCTGTTCACAGTTTGTGTCTGCCACAGTTGTTTAGGAATTGGCTTCATTGCCTGTCTCATGAAGTGGGATTAATATAAATTTATTATATTCACATTGTGTAAGAAATTGTCCCAATCCATGAGGAGGATTTTGGGAGTTTGGGGAGAAAATATATAGATTTTTTATTTGCAGGGAAATTGGGGATCTTTGTTTCAGTACTTTAAAGTCAGTCCAGATGTGCCGGAGACTCAAAAAGCAGAAGTATTGAGTGAGGTAAACCAGTGTGATATGTCCTCCTGAGCAGAGCTGTCATATGTATGACAGTGATAAACTGCTGAGTCTCCCATTGTTGATGATCAAATGATAATCTGATTGTGACTGAGGAGTAGATGTGAACTTTGGTGATGAAAACCCAGAGCCATATTCTGGAGAGCTCCAGATGTGACGAAACTTCAAAACATACTGAGGAACTCCTCCTGGAATCTGTTTATACCAGCGAGCAGATACATTAGTAACAGTCCCCAGGTTACAGTCCATGCTACTGTGGAGTTGTTTGACTACCTCAGTGACTTCCTCCAGGGATGAACCCCCATCATTCTCCAGCCCTGCCTCTACCATAGAGGGGTGGGTTATTCGGATTCAGAAGTTCCTCAAAGTGCTCCTTCCACCGCCAGGTCACCTCCTCATTTGAGGTCCACAGCGTTCCATCCTTGCTATACTTTATATAGCTTGGATAGTTCACCATTTCCCCTCCCAGATTTGCCGAACGGTTTTCCAGAAGCACTTTGGTGCTAACCGAAGCACATGGCTCCTTTCCATGGAGAAGGGCGCTCCTCCCACACTGCTTTGCTGCTTTGCCTGTGTCATGGCCGAGGCTGCCGTCCTTCGGGGCCTGTCAGTACCTTGCAACTACCTCCAGAGTCCCCCGAGACAACATATCTCGGAAGGCCTCCTTCTTCAGTCCCACAGCTTCCCTGACCACCGGTGGCTACCACGATGCTTGAGGGTTACCGCCCCTTGAGTCACCTATGACCTTGAGACCACAGCTCTCAGCCGCAGCTTCAGCAATGGATGTTTTGAACATCAACCACTCTGGTTCAATTAACCGAAATTCCACAGGGATGCCAGAAAAGCTCCGCCAGAGGTGGGAGTTGAAGGTCTACTGGACAGGAGCCTCCTCCAAACATTCCCAGTTCACCCCCACCGCATGTTTGGGCTTGGCAGGTCTGTCCGGAGGCTTTCCCTGTCACCTGACTCGACTTACCACCAGATGGTGATCAGTTGATAGCTTAGTCCCTCTCTTCCAATACATGTGTCCAATACATACGGCCTCAGATCAGGTGATACAACAACAAAATTGATCATTGACCTTCAGCCCAGGGTCCTCTGGTACCACATATACTTATGAACATCCTTATGCTTGAACATGGTGTTTATTTTCATGTCTCTCTCTAAAATCAAAAATTAATCTCAGTGTTTATCTTTGTTTATCTTTTATTGGTGTTTTGTTTTCACTGTGCTGTCAAGTGAAAATGAAAAGAACAAAATGAAAAGTAAAAACCTACAAAAAAAATTGATTTTAGTTATTTCTTCATGTAGAGTGTTGAAAGAGATTCAAAAGGTACATTTTATATCAAAATGAAGTGAGGACATTGGTTTGTTGTCATTTTTAAAGTCTCATGTAAAGAAGTTACAGGAGGCATTAGTTGATGTGTCAGACAGTCAAAAAGCAGAAGTAGTTAGTGAAGAGGTTTTTGTCACAGTGTAAATCACTGTGATACAGCTGCATCAGCAGAATCATCCCATGTCTGACAGTAATAGACAGCAGAGTCTCCTGCCTCTGTCCTCTTTATGATGAACTGATAATCTATGTTTGATGAGGCTTTAGAGTTGAATCTGTCTGAAGAGAATCCTGATCCAAAGCTGGGTGAACTGTCAGAATAGTGAAATCCCAGAACATACTGAGGAGCTTCACCAGGAACTTGTTTATACCAGCGGACATAATTGTTATCATCTCTCTGAATGTTGCAGTTGAGAACAACCTCCTGTCCTGTAGAAACTGTGTGGACAGCAGGCGTCTGGGTCACCACTATCACTGCATCAACATCTGTCAACATACACAGAAAAACACATGTGTTACAGGTTTGTGTGTGAAAATCTGTGCTGTAAAAGGACTGAGAAGAATATCTTACATGTTAGAGCAGTGATGAGAGTGCAGAGGGTCCCCAGCATGTTGTCAGTGTGTGGTTGTAAACGTCCCTTATTGTCCAGCTGAGAGGTGAGCAGGTTGGAGTGTGAGGAGAAGAGAGACTGAAGCTTATAAAGACACTGAGGAGAGGAGAAGTGGAGGAGGAGGAGTTTCAACACTCAACACTGTTTTCATTCATAGATAAACTACATCATGTGTGCAGTTTCACATTAAATCATTTCTTCTTCAACAACATGTACTTGATAACTTGCTTGCTGAAGTCAGAAAAATGTATCTGATAAATGTTACTGATGATTTTTCCATGTGTATAATTTACTGTGATGGTGATATCAAATTAATTTCTGCTTATCTTTCTATATTATTATGCAAATTCTCCCGTAGGCCTAAAAATGTATTGTCATTGTTAAAGTTTTGATATAAATTGCTCATAAAGTTGTATATTATTTGGGGAAACAGTGTGACAGAGTGTAAACATTTATTTCTCACCTCAGTATTTTAATTCTTCTAATAAATATTCCTCTCACCAAGAAATCATGTTTTCTGTTACTAAATCAAATACTAAGACTAATCCAGATTGTTCTGACTAATACTATTAAAACTAATCAAACACATCTATGACCTTTGAGCAGGTTCATGTATTTTTATTTTTTCATGTTTTAGCTGCACATTAATGAAGTGTTCACCAGTGTGAAGCAGCTGACCTTGAGGTCTGCCTCATGAAACATGATTACTGTCAGATTTAACTCATCTGAAAGTGGAACAATGATGTGTATCTCAAAACATTTTGGGAATTCATAACAACCTCTGTGAACTTTCTACAACTAGAAAAAGTTAAGTGATAAGACTCCCTAACATTTAAACAGTAGAACAGCCAAGATGGTCATTTTGAGTAATTTCACATTTTTATGTGAAATTACTCAATACTACTAAAATATTTTTTTCGTGTAAATTACACAAAAGGCAACAAAAATTTGATCATTTTTATGCAGTCATATTGACTGCATGGAAATTGGTACAGTTATATTGTTACTTTTTTTTTTTTTTTTTTTGCAGTTGAAGCTGTGTCTTGGTTTTTTAGAAACTAACACTGTCAAAGAAATATTTGCAAATAATGACATTAAATTGTCCGAATCAGCAGAATAATTATATGAATAACTGTATCTAGACTAATCTACAATTTGAATGAATCACTGATGGTTATTACCCTACAGAAAAACACTGCTGTGAATATACACATTCATTCATGTTCACTATATGCGTTGCCATGCATACTGATGAATATATAATTAAACTTTACAAAATTTACATTTTGGTGCAATTTTTTTTTTTTTTTTAATATTTGGTCACACTTTATTTGGCAGGACACTAATAAGACATAACAAGTTGTTCTTTGTATCGATTAGACAAAAACTATTAATAATATATTCTTTATTAGACAGACCATTAATGTGACCCTTATTAGACTTAATTAGAGGGTAATCAGATACACATTACAACAGAATTGAACTGTAAACCTAACTGAAATTACATATCTGATACTTCGGACACACCTTCTTTGGATGATCCTGTACAATTGGCAGGTTAGTCAAGACTGATGTCTACGTCTTTGATCAAATCACATTATCTGTCTACAGTTTTAATAATAAGTCTGTGCAGTTATTCAGAGACAAAATATTCCTCTGCCTCATTAGTTTTGTGGTAGATCATACATCATAAACATACTGTTTTTAAATGGGGAAATTACAGATATATGATTTCACTTTAGTTTACAGTAAAGTTTTGTAGTAATTTGTCTGAAATTACTGTCTAATAAGGGTCTAATACTGTCTGATAAAGAACATATTCAATGTAGTTTATGTCGAATTTGATACAAAGTACAACTTGTTTTGTGTTATTAGTGTACTGTAAAATAAATTACCACCAGGTATCTTAACAGAATAAAAACATGCATTTCTTAATTGTGTATTTATCATGAGAGATGACAGAGTTTGGAATTCATTACAGCAGCTCTATCCACCACTTCAGTGATGAATTATGTTTTATATGACAAACTCAGATATTAAGCATGAATTACATTCACTGATGCTTTGTTTGTTTGTTTGTTTATAGTGTGTTGTTACACAAAGTGTTGTTTCATGGCTCTGTGATCAAGTGTCAGACACTCAAAAAGCAGAAGTACTAAGTGAGGAGGTTTTTTGTCACAGTGTAAATCACTGTGATACAGCTGCATTGTTTTCCCATGTTTTACAGTAATAAACTGCTGAGTCCCCCTCCTCCACATTGCTGATGATCAAAAGGTAATCTGATCTTGACTGAGAAGTAGATGTGAACTTTGAGGAGGAGAATCCAGAGCCATAGCTTGGAGAGCTCCAGCCATGATAAAAATATAACACTAACTGAGGAACTCCACCAGGAATCTGTTTATACCAGTAAACAGTGTTGTCAACAGTCCCCAGGTTACAGTCCATGGTGACTGTCTCTCCTCTCGTCTGTGTCACAACAGGAGGCTTCTGTGTCACCACCGTCACACCACTCACACCTGGAAACAACAAGATGACATGGAGTCAAGAGAAACACACAGACTGATGAATCCAACATGAGGTCAAAGCTGCAGTAAGTCAGCCTCCTTACATGTTAGAGCAGTGATGAGAGTGCAGAGGGTCCCCAGCATGTTGTCAGTGTGTGCTGAGAATGGCCTTGTAACTTGGAAAGTGAGCTGACTGCTGACAGATTGGAGGCTTTGGAGGATGAGGAGAGGAGGTGCTGGAGGAGCAATTTAATACAACACTGAAACTGAGAGGGACTGACAGGAGGAGGAGCTTTGCTTCAATCTGCATGCTTTGTCACATTTGCTGCTCTCTTCTGTAAATGTGGACAATGTCTCCCCCCTGACCCCAAAACTTTACATGATGTGAAAAAGACTTCCTGCCGTTTGATTCTCATACATTTGTTTCTTTGCTGACTTACTAATAAATGTGATTTAATTCAGTTCCCTCTGATTTTACAGAGAGCTGACACTTGACCTCTTCATTTACATGGAGCTATAAATAAGGAGAGGAGGTCTGCAGGTGCATCCTGGGAAGGAAGAGAGGGAGGAGTAGAGAGGTGATGCTTCACTGACAGAGGATGAAAACTCAGTTTCATTTGCTCATTTCATCTGATTCTTCGTCTTAACAACTGAAGGCAACTAAAACCAGGCAAAGTGATCTTAATGTTTCTGGTGTGATTTTAATGAAAATCAAGATCTGATTGCAGTGTAGCTTTCTGAATATGAATATTCATATTCAAGTCATAATTAATCAGAAATATGCCTGTTATCTATGTGTCTTGAATTAAATCTGATTTTCAGTGAGATGAACATCAGGAGAAAAATAAAATCCAGTGAACACTGCAATTATTGTAAATAATTATTTAACAAATGTTTTTAATAAATATACACAAGCAATCCTTGATCAAAATGTCTTTTTATTGAATGATTGTTGAAAAAAGCAGCAGTTGCAAAGCTGATACAACACCTCCACCTAACTGTCACAACATTTATTACAAGCATGCAGACACATCTTTTCTAACATGTAAACCTTGTAATGAGCAAAGAGCACAAAGAGTAAAGAAGCAGATTTGAAATGGTCATTCTGCTCCTCTACTATTCTTCAGAGGGACAGTCTGACTTGTTGATGTTTTTCTGTGAAGTCTGGGAGCCCAAAGACACTTTACATGTGTAAACCTTATCCATGTTCCAGTCTGACGTCTGGACGGCCAGATAGCTGCTGATTTGGAAAGTCTGGTCTGGTTGCTGAACAGCCGTGCTGGTAGAGATCCCACTGCTCACTGGACTCCCAGCAGACAACCAGCTCACATCTGCAAAACCCTTCGTCTCCCGGGGCAAAATGGACAGACAGACCAGAGTGGCTTTGTTGGACTGGAGCTCAGCACTGGACGGAGGGAAGACTGTCAGGACAGGAGGAGGGAGGCTGGAGCCTGAAAATACATGAGGGACATTCATCAAGTAACTACAAGTGTTTGTCATAAAGCATGAGAGAAACATATTATTTTATTTGTTTTCACAATATAACAACTAAACTGAAGAAGTAAAACATTTAAAATCTGCAAAAACTTAGAAATCATCATCTAAAATATGAGCAGTGTTCCTCTTTAAAATTAAATCTATCAGTCACAAACAACAACCTAACTCAACACAAGAAATATTTTGATTAATTCAGCTTTATTTTGTTTGCAACAAATTCATCAAGTCACCTTCTGTGTCTTATAAGATAGTATCTGAACTCTAATGTGATTACTTCAGTCACTCTGACAAATTTCTGCTTTTGTTGATGTTTATCTGACAATCAAAGAAAAAATGTCATGATTTCAAAGATCAAAAATAATATTCTATTTAATTCAAAACAATCCCTAAATGTTTGACTATTACTGAAAAACATTCAAAGCACATGGATTTTGTGTTGATATCACAATCCAAAATATTCTTGTCATATCATTTAACGTACGGTTTTGCCAAATTAAATCTTGTTTTAAGTTGTGAAAATACAGTAGTTCAATCTTGTAAATTTTTGCCCCTCCACAAACATCAAAAAATTTCTGGAATATTTCTCGAAATATTTAAAATATTGTTATAATTTTCTCTTCAAAGACAGTCTGGTGTCAAAGCAGATGTAAGAAAGTCAATATATTATTCATTAGATACTGTTAAAATATATTTTTAACAATTAACAACATATAAACTGTTTATTTTCTCCTAAAATGTATCAGAAAGAGAAAATCTGTCTTGTTTTATGATGAGTTTAAAAGTACTTACCTGTCACAATCAGCTTGGTGCCTTGTCCGAATACCACAGTGATTCAGTTTGTACACATGGCTGTACAAAAACCTCCTGACTCTCACTAATGAGGGGAGTGGAACTGAAACATCCTGTTGAGAGCAACTTTCACTGTCAACATCTCATTCACTCCATCAGTCTGCTGATATTCACAAACACTGCTGCACTTGAGGACTGATTCTCATTCTTCACTTGCAGCCTTTTGTTTTCATGGTGGAGATGTTAAAAGTCCAGATATCATCAGTGAATTCAGTCTGATGTTCATGATGAAAATGTTCTTCTTCAAAACAGCTTCATTCAGACGATGCAGCTAAACTTGGCTGTTATTGACTGCAGGGAGGGTAGAAGAGTCATTTTATCTTTAACTTGCTGCAGACAAAAGTCATCTTCTTAAATTTAATCAGTCTGCTCTCATTACAAAAAACTGCCTCACTTGAGGACTGATTGTAAATCTTCTGAATCTTGATTCTGAATCTGAATTTGGAACAATTCATGCAGAGAAAGAGAGAACATGGATATGATATTAAAGACCTCTGAAAGAACAGGATGCCATCCGCATACAGTATAAGCTAATTTTGTGGTGAACAAGTCTTCTTTGTATATCTATCTAGAATTTTAATGAAAATGGCATTAATGCAGAGAGATTAGACATCTTTCTCTTGTGCCCTCTGCAGTTTTGAAGTGTTGAGAAGTGTGAATATTAATTGGTTATAACTAATGCAGACGATGATTAGAGAGACTTTTGATCAACTGAGTGAAATGCAATGAAAACAGATGTCCAGTTGACTTTATCAAAGGTGTTTCTGCAGCCAGTGATGCAATGAACGTGTTGAGGTGGCTTCTCTAAGATAAAATGAAAGAAGATAAAATGGGCGTTCATTAAACAATGTTTACATTCAGCTTGCTGCTTCCAAAAGTAGTCTTCAAACAATTAAATTAAACTAACCTAATGCTGGTTAAAGACTACTATGGCCTTAACAATTAATGCTTCGTCTAACAGCTTTATTGGACTTCTACCAGAGTCAACAGAGCCAGAGGACAGTGACCTAAGTTCTTCTCAGTTTGCAGTTTAAACGTGGAACCTCACAGTTCAGTTCTACATAGGTCTTTTCATGTTTTCAGCTATGATTTTTCTAACATGTATGATGTGCTAAGAAGAGAATGTATGAATTTCTTCTACACAGATTTTAAATACAGATGAAATATAGAAATACCTGTAAAGTATAGCTATTACAGCAAAAAATTAGAAAATATTTCTCTTTTTAATGTTACACACCATCACACTAGAGCTGTTTAACATTCATTTTATTTAATCAGGATTTACAGAAGGGGTCTCTGAGACACCAAAACAGAAGTAAAGTGTCTTTTTCTGTAGCGGACTTTTAGAAAAGTCATTCAGTATTAAACTGAATGAACAATGCAAAGTGTGTTTTATGATCTGTTAAAGAGACCCAGGATCTTCAACATGATGGTTAAATGATAAGCAAGACAAAGTCTGAATACAAATATGTATCTCTTGTTGCATTTTAGCTGAATTTTCTACTTTTCATCAGTTATTCATGAAAAAACTCAGTGATTTTTTTTGTGTGTGTGTTGTTTGGTGTTCCTGTGATCAAGTGTCAGACACTCAAAAAGCAGAAGTATTGAGTGAAGAGGTTTTTGTCACAGTGTAAATCACTGTGATACGTCCTCCTTAGCAGAGCTGTCCATGTATGACAGTAATAGACTGCTGAGTCTCCCTCCTCCACATTGTTGATGATCAAACGATAATCTGATGTTGACTGATGAGTAGATGTGAACTTTGGAGATGAAAAACCAGAGCCATATTCTACAGAGCTAAAGTCATGACGAAACTTCAGCACATACTGAGGAACTCCTCCTGGAATCTGTTTATACCAGCGAGCAGAACTGCCAGTAACAGTCCCCAGGTTACAGTCCATGGTGACTGTCTCTCCTCTCGTCTGTTTCACAACAGGAGGCTTCTGTGTCACCACCGTCACACCACTCACACCTGGAAACAACAAGATGACATGGAGTCAAGAGAAACACACAGACTGATGAATCCAACATGAGGTCAAAGCTGCAGTAAGTCAGCCTCCTTACATGTTAGAGCAGTGATGAGAGTGCAGAGGGTCCCCAGCATGTTGTCAGTGTGTGGTGTAAACGTCCCTTACTGTCCAGCTGAGAGGTGAGCAGGTTGGAGTGTGAGGAGAAGAGAGACTGAAGCTTATAAAGACACTGAGGAGAGGAGAAGTGGAGGAGGAGTTTCAACACTCAACACTGTTTTCATTCATAGATAAACTACATCATGTGTGCAGTTTCACATTCAATAATTTCTTTTTAAACAACATGTACTTGATTACTTGTATTGCGGAGGAGGAGGAGTTTCAACACTCACTTTTCATTCATAGATCAAAGAAATTGTGACTGATAATTTTACAACAAAAATCCCACATTTCAAAACGTTAATATTTATGAGCAGGTAATTCTTTGAAGTGTGTTTAAGTCCTTTGCATGAGGATTATTAACTCAAGTCAGATTGATTCCCTGATTAAATCTCCATTTTAATTCATTTTTAAATACCCAGTGTTTCAGTTCATACTCTTCTTTCATTGTTGTATGTTAATTAAACATGTTAAAGTAGATTGGAGGTAAAATTGTTCACCTATAATCTCAGGATCTTCACACGTCTAAATTGTTCTCCCACCAAACAAACATGCTTCCTGATTATCCTAAACAGATGTAAAGACAAACTAGAAGAGTGCACTCAGTATGCAGATTCCTGCCAGTCAACTGATGATGAAGCACCTACTGCAATGCCAACACAACTCTATGATTCAACCAGCGGAGATTTGCAAAGTTCCATCAACATTAACATGAACCCCACACGTTGTCACGAGCTGAAACAACATTTCGAACTGAAGCAGTTGATCACTTGCAGCCTCTAGTGGCCAGTTAAGAAGAGTGGGTTTTTTTGTTTACAAAATAGTTATCACTATAAATGTGTGATTCCAGTGAATATTTTCCAGTGAGAAACATGTTGTCTTCACTTAGAGACTATTTTTTTTTACTGGGAGGACAGAGGACTGATCCAGAGCTGAACATTATGATGTCACAGTGAAGTTGGACTTTGACGTTGTCCATGAGGTTTGCCTCATGAAATATGATTATTGTAGTTAGATTAATGTCAGATTTATCTCATCTGAAGTGTAACAATCATCACTACCCATTTATCACAAAAATATTATTTACATTTTGGAAATTCAGAACAGTTTCTATGAACTATTTTTTATGACAGAAAATGTTAAGTGGCAAAACACAGAAACATTTAATTTATGCAACAATCTTGGATATTATACATGAAGGTGGTGTACACTGGTGCTTTGCTTAGTTTACAGTAGTTTTTATTAGTTATTTGTGAAAAAACCCAGTGCTGGTATATTTTTTGAACATTTATGTAGGGATCCAATCAGATCATTTAGAGAAATTATTGTGCATAGTGTGTTGTTCCACAGAGTGTTGTTTGTTGTTCCTGTGATCAAGTGTCAGACACTCAAAAAGCAGAAGTATTGAGTGAGGAGGTTTTTGTCACAGTGTAAATCACTGTGATACGTGCTCATTAACAGAGCTGTCCCATGTTTGACAGTAATAGACTGCTGAGTCTCCCTCCTCCACATTGCTGATGATCAAACGATAATCTGATTGTGACTGATGAGTAGATGTGAACTTTGGAGATGAGAATCCGGAGCCGTAGTCTGGAGAGCTAAAGCTGTGATGGAACCTCAGCACATACTG